>JAQQRF010000766.1:0-27947 GCA_030523145.1 Trissolcus brochymenae | reverse complement strand
AAAAAAAAAGAAAAAAGAAAAAAAAAAAAAAAAAAAAAAAAAAAAAAAAAAAAAAAAAAAAAAAAAAAAAAAAAAAAAAAAAAAAAAAAAAAAAAAAAATGATTCAGATAGAAAAATCATTGGCGAGTTACGAGATCGGCTCGCTTCGGGCAGGTTTGAAAAGTGACGTTCAAAAAGTCGGCGAACATTGACAGAGACAGAAAGAAAGAAAGAGGGAATGAAAAAAAAATGAAAAAGCTGAATGAAAAACTAATAAGTACGGTGAAAAATGATGAGCGACGAAAAAAAAAGAACTGGCAAATGGATGAAGACGCGGGCCTGTGGAATAGGCGGTGCCGCGTCCGAACTTATAAAGCTCGTAAATTATCGGCGCGCAGTGCCCGGGGTGTTTCCGCGTCGCCGGAAAACGACTACAACAATTGCAGATGCCGAAAGTTACCGCGAAAGGCGGCACAGCAAAAAACGAGCCGGAGAGTCGTCGCACACTCGATATTCCGACGGCACAAGAAAACTTGGCCGAAATGAAACGCGGACGAGCCGAGACGATAAATTACGCCAGATGCTCTCTTTCTCTCTCTCTCTCTTAGTCCGAAAGAATAATAATGCTGTCCTGCTATCTGGAAGATACGGCTTCTGGGCTTCTTAATCATTTAATCGCTTCTGCCGGCAAAGTTCACGCCGTTACGCAAATAGAATAAAGAGAGCAGAGAAACATATAGAATCGATCGTGTACCTTGTTGTCAATATTTCATGTAAAGAGCGAGAGGAAGATAGAGAGAGAGAAGGAGAGAGTTGTAGGTAGTGTGGCTGTGTAAAGACCGCGCGTGTTTCGCCGAAACGATCGGATCAATTATTGAGACACTGAGTGGCTGAAATGCTGTTATGGAGGCGTCGTATGCCGGCTTGCGGGTCAGCTTGTGTGAACAAATTGTTTATTGATATTGTGTGCTAAGCATGTATGCCAAGCGCGGATAAAATTCTGTCGCAACTGAGGAAATTAAATTACTCGGTCGAATGCTTTGCTGGATTACGAGACGATGATAGTTACGTTAATTATCAGTCCGTATTAACTGAATTACCGATGGTCAATGTTACATCAACTGAATAATCTACAATTTGTTAAGATTTAAGATTTTGCAATATTTCATACTGACGCAGATATACTTTTTGTAGCAGCAAGAAAGCAGAAAAACTAATCATCATTTATATAGTATTTTAACGGAATTTCATTTGACGAGTTGACTTTACTTTGTTTGGATTACCTTTGACGTGTAATTTTGAACGCGAAAGTCAAATCATCAATTGATATTTTTAATATAATCGCGAAAAAATGAATATAGAAAAGTTCGCAAAAGATGTTTATGAATAGCAGTTGTTTTTTAGTTTAGGGTTTCATTTAAAGTGTCGTTTATTAGAAATATAAGTTTTCAATAAATTACACCCTGCTGCCGCAAGAATAAATTTCTATTATAAATGTACCTGGAGCACGGCGACCATTCTCCCCAGGAAATACCCTGAAAAACGAGAAAAATATGTGTGATTATCTTATCGCAATGGTATACTTGCATAAGTATACAAAACACTCGATGAAAATGGGAAAGCTTAATGAGTACCCAGCACACAAACATATAATAGGTTCAGTTAACGTCTACACTTTTGTAATACTGTTATATCGTAGCATTATTGTAACGTAGTGTAATGCATGTAAATATTATAATGAAGCTCCTCTTCTCTTCTTCGTTTCACACAAATGGCTTGTAAATGCAGCTACATAAAAAACTGATTTATGGATTATGGAAGCAAAAGTTCCTATTCAACTAAAAGAAAACATCCAGAGGGCAAAACAAAGCATCACAGACGTATCACCTTTTTTACATTACTGCATAATTGATGCATCGTATGCAGGTTTTTTTAAATTCTATATAAATTTTGTTTTCTTATTTTTCATTGCTTAAGATAAATTCCTTTGAATAATGTTTTTAAATCTTTTCAATACTTCATCATCATTTGAAAATATTTGAATGTACGATATATTAGTATCTCAGCTGAAGTCTCATATTTCGCACGGGTACTGTTATTTTTCATGTTTATTTTTTTCACACATTAAAAACGACGATGCATACATTGTTGTTTGTTTGTTTCCACTGATTTAAACAAAACTACTTGTATAACAGGCTCTACAACTGTTTAATCAAGATATATCACAATATTTGAATTAAAAAAAGAACAAAAACAATAAAAATTAAATAAAAAAATAAAATAAGAAAAAAAATTTTTTATTATTGAACCTGTGTTACTTGCAACAAACACTGAAATACTCCTGTAAAACAAGAATTCCATATTCTTTTGTCATTTCCTAGATCTTGACAAACAAAATATAATTTTTATTTTAATATATTAATATATAGGATATTGCAAATGTTTTTTAAATGAAAAGAGGATTTCATTAAAAAAAATATATATACGGTGTTACATTGATTGAATGAGATCAACAAATATGAGTCTTTCTAACATCGGGAGACAAAGTTTCTACAACGTAAATAGCAGGGTGTCTTTGAACGATGAGTTATGTCGAACTCGTATTGATTCCTGTGAGAAAACCGTGACTGTTAGGTATAGTATTCTTTGCTAACGTGATTTTTTTAAACTTCATGAAAAATATATCTGTATTTTTATAAATATTTTTATAAAATATATGATTTCTGATATTCTGCGATACAAATTTGAGTACCGCAAACAAATCAGGGTTAAATTAAGACCTTGCTCTAAAGTATTTATAACAAATGTCTCGAATAAAATTGGTCAAATTTTGTTTCGAGAGTCTGACAACCGAGAATGTTGTTTTATTTAGGTTCGCTACAAACCTCGTCTCGGCAGCAGTCGATGTTGACGGGCGCTCCAAGATTAGAGGTTTTCCTACGAGATTTCGTGTGTACGAAAATACAATCCTCTTAGAGTCAGCCAAATATCGAACAGTTGTGCTTTTTAGTTCCATTTTAGTAGCCAAAGAATGATTCAGAAAGAAATAGCAAAACAAAGGAATAGAAAAAGGTTCAAATAAGATATCGAAATATTTTCCAGCGCTTGAAAAAAAAAACGAGTTAAAAGAATAGACATAATATCATTGTCCACAAAATGTTCAACTAAATTCATGCTCATTGATATCTGTTTTTCAATGTTCGATACATCCAATGTAATTGTCTATTCTTTTTCAATTGGCAGCATTCGAGGCGAGTAATTAGTTCGCATCCATTTACAATATCATAAGTGCACAGTAGCCTCACTCAAGCATTCGAACATGCGAGATGAAACTGATGCGGTTCAATAACGATATATCCGAAAGTATACGCTATTAGTCAAAAGAACGAAGTTTCATACGAACTTTTGTATCATCCTGCAGAATGATATCCGTGGATGTTTCAAGTGTTAATTGACTATTTGAGCAATGGTTCACCAAAGCGAAAACTCCCAGGCTGCGTGGAAATTGCAAGATGGCTTTACTTTTTCATATGCGCGTTCCTCTCTTGGCAATTCGAATTACGTACTCGTTTACAACGCGAGTTGCCAAAGTGGATTGCGAGAATTTCCAATTCTCGCCCAATCTAAAATCAATCTTAGTTTGTTTCGTCGGTGTTGGTGAGTGCTAGGCTGATGGGAGGAGCTATGAATAAGAGACGAAGACTTTGGGGGGAGGAAACCGATCAGTTTTAAGCAGACTGTGAGTCTGCATTATTCAAACTCCGTTTTAGTGGCGGCAAAACCAAACCTAAGAACCCAACGCGATTCTCAGAGATCTTCTCATTCCGCCATCGCCTGGTCGCTTTTTAGACAAATTCATTTCGTATTATCTTCGAGAAAGTACGAACTCGTGTCTTGCACCACCGGGCATTATTCCGTATGATTAGAGCCAAGACCTAAACGAAAAGAAAACCAACAAAATTGAATTAAAATGAACAAAAAATTAAACACCATGTTCCAAAGCAAAATTGGAGAGAGAGAGAGAGGGAGAAAAAGGCAGATTTGTTGCATTCTCGACAACAATTCGCATAGTCTCTCGCGAACTCAGCGGAAGCCATTGTATGCGTGGAACAATGTTCAGGAAGTTGTTGGTGATTATGTCCGCAACTCTCGGGACAAATAATCAAGTCGGCAATCGAGCTTTTCAAGAGTTTAATAGACTAATCCGAAAGTCGCACTGTTAAAAAGAAATGCAAAGTTTTAAAGCCAGTATATATATTTCTCTACAACAGTTACCTAATTTGATATTTTTTTGCATTTGAATAAGCTCCTCTTACGTGAGGGTCCAAGTTTTGTCACGCGGCCGGTCGAATTTATTTCAAGCGCTGTTTTTGGCTTGCGGTGACAAATGTTAAAAACGTGATTATGCATGGTATTGTTGAATTGCAGAGGAAACATAAGAGCTCTCCAGTGGACAAGGAACTGTTGATAATCTGGTACAATGCTAACGCTTACAGTATGTGTGGCACGTAGATGAGCACACGTGTATGTGCAAAATGCACCGTATGCCACGGCTGACAATGTATGTGCCAACACTTTTTGCGAGCTATCTCTCGTATATTAGTAACTCGCTCGTGAAACGAATATTGAATTTTTGTTTCGACACCTACACTGTGCATTAACATTGTGACGATTAAAAAGCTCGACAAACATATCAATATCCTGTTTTTTTTTTTTTTTTTTTCTTTGTAATAAAAACTATTATGACAATAGTATCAATTGTCAGACTTCAACTTTTCCCTCAATAGTTATTTTTTGCAACAGCACGTATGATTGAGAATAACACTTCACTATCGTCGATGGTTTTTTTATGTCAATTTATATTTATTGGTTGAACGATTCGCAAACAATTAAGTCTATCACGCTTGACGTCTCGCAGTTTGCAATGTTTGTCAGATCAGCTAATAATGACATCAGAGAGTGTTACAGGGTCTCATTTGTTTTTAAGGAGCCAGTGGCACTGTAAACAAAGCAGAACCAAAGATCGAACTCAAAGATTCGTATCGGTGGTCTGCGTTTAAAGTGGTGGCGGAGTTTCCATTAGCGGAGAGATCGTAGAATCTGCCACGACTGTTGCTTCCTACAATTTGAGAGTCTAATGTTCGAAGCTTGAAAAGCATTTGAGTTGTCTACGATCGACACGCAAGGGGAAGACTTTGAGAGGATTCGTGGCGACGGAAAGACCTCTATAATCACTTGCCAAATGGAGAGATCGAGAGCGAGCGAGAGAAACAGAGAGAGCTTAAATTGACACCTACACACGGACACTGAATTTGAACTCTTACGAAAGCTGTAGCCGACTGTCGAAATCTTTGAATAATGCAGCCGTGCAAGTAGCTGCTGCTTAAAAATCCGATCACCTGCTCATCCCGTTCGTTTGGTTTCGTAAGAAGGGCGCCGCGAGGAGAGAAAAAGACGACGCCGGAGAAATTGCAACACTCCCACGCGTTATCGAGATTCGCTCGACAAGAAGGCAGACTTTCTTCCGATCCTACACCAAGCACCTCTTTTTAGACATCTATTCCGTGTGCCATTCCGTGCGAAACACGGCACTGATTACTTAATGAAGCGTAATTCGCGTTGGGAATTGTGTACACCGGCGTCTCGCTGCTGAGTGTTCGAATAAAAATTGTATGCCCCCTTGATTATGTAACGAGCAACCAAATTAGGAGACACGTTTCAAGTGGATAACGCTATTTGAAATTTCGATTGAGTTTAATTCATGTAAACTGCTTCGATCCGCAAAATCTCCAAGATCCCCGGAGGACAATATGATTGAACAAATTTGTACCCCAAGTATTTTTCGTTGCTTCGGAACGAAACTTCTGGATAAAAAATTTCTTTGAAGAAAGTTTCCGATACGAAAAATTTTTTTTTTTTGGCCTATTTTAAACTGACAAAAATATATGGTTCGCTCTTGTGTTAGAAAAAATTTTCGATTTATTTGATCCAAACCAACATCATTTTTGAAAATTATGTAACAAAAGATTAACGTCTTCCAAACAGTGGAATATATCAATTATGTGTCTACTTAAAAACTCGCGCTAAAACCAGTTTCAGTCTACTGTTCGTGCATAATCAGATTAAAAATTGACGTAAAAACTAAGAATGCCGGTGAAAGTTATGGATTGGTTATTTTTTTGTTTTTATTCTCGGAATGAAATCTGATGCACAATTTCGTTGGAAAATATTTTTTAACGAATTATAAACCAAAGCGTCAGCTTTTGAACCCGAAACACACTTTTACTGGAAACATAAAAGTGCGATTATCTATAGAATAAATGTGTTTCTCAATTTCAAAAGCCATTATTAACTGGACAAACTTCATTGCAGATGATATAATTTACTTTAATTATCAAATCATCAGCGCATCGTATTGCTCAGTAATTGATCAATAACCGTGCATTATCGTAATAATCAAATCGAGATGAAAATAGAAAAATAAACTTAATAAAAAATTACTGCAGCTTTAATTGTTCGAAATGAGTGGCATTTTAATGTAATTGATGGGTATACTCAAACGTATTCAGCATCGACTCTGTTTTTACGCTTTTTTCGTTCGCTGATGAATTTTTGTTCTTCAGTATGGCATCGTTAAGAGAGCTATAATGCTTTTCATTGCGTTTTGAAAGTTGGTAATAATATTTTTTATATTCATCAGCGAGGTTTCCTCCACGACGATCATAAAAATACAAATTTTCTTCAGACACGACGTTACAGTGATGGTAACAGTGGACGCAGGGCACGCGTGTTCAATGCGAAATGATTCTTGTAAAAAAAGAGCTTATACGTTGATAAAATGAGGTCTAAAGATCGGTGTTTGGGGCTGGGTCTCAATATACCCTAAGATGATAGCCCTCTTCTTTTTATTTATGATTATCCCTGGCTTTTTTCTGGCGCCCCTCGCAAAGCTTCTAGTATGAAATCGACAAAGAAACCGAAATTGGCGTGCTCGCACGATTACGTATCTTTTTGCTTGGTTTATTTTGTCACATCTTTATGTGCATATAGATATGAAATCCTTGCAAACACTGTAATCATCAACATGTATACGCACATTCAGCTCATGGATAACAAAAATTCCCGATGGTTGGAATAATAGACCAGGCATCGATAAATTTCATTTCAAGGACCCTCTTTTCTATTTTAAGTGTAATAAATTTTATAACAAAGCATTTTTTTGTTGATTCTCAATTTTATAGTTCCAAAGGAACTCTTTTTCATTTTATCGAAGCAAATTTTGTTGAGTAAAGTTGAACGCGGCTACGGAACAAATTACGCGGGTTGTATCGATCCGTGTGGCTAAAACAATTATTATAAATTTCGGAACTGCGTTGCCAAACAAAATGCGTCCGGGTAAGGTGTTTCAAAGTTTCTTAGACGAGTGATAAAAAACCAGAAGATAAAAAACAACCCAAGCCAACGAGAAAAAGGAGAGGATGCTTCGCATGAAAGTTATCTCGTTAAAAACATGGATAGTTCTGACACAACAAACGTATTGTGATACGTGCGAGCATTTTGAAAGCGGTACACACTTTTGTTTTCAAGTGTTTCCGCTCACGTTTGTAGATCGCAAACTGTTATACAGTTAACCAAAATTGAAACAAATAAAAAAAAGGAAGAAAAAAAAAATGAACCACACGGCATCCATGGAATATTGGGACTCAGTTTTGTGAAGTAGCGTGAACACTGTGCAAATGAAAATTTATATCGCCACGGCGTAAACTTACTCAGCTGAAATATAAGTTGAGCATTAGTTGAAGTTGCTAATTAGTTCGCCGTTATTTCCGAAAAGTATCGCGAAATTTGAGTCGGACGTTCGTCAGTGACCAGTTCGATTAAATTTTGAACGGTTTATTAACGGTGTAAAATGGTTCATCGCGCGCGTGGTCTCGAAATTGGCGCACTTTGCAAGACACTTTTCGCGGGAGAAATGCAATACATTTTCAATAAACCGTGGCCGGCACATTGCATTGCGTGATGCAAAACTTTCGTGATTGCAAAGTGACTGCAGAGGTGATTGACGTGTAATACATTTTCGCGCGATTTCTCGTCGAACTTAAGCTCTAATCGATTTACACCTCTGACTAATTGCAAACTAAATTTACAACTCGAAATTTGTCGGCGTATTAATTTGACCCTTAGACATCGTTATTGTTAAAGTACGTTTTATTCAATGTTCAGCGAACAAGTAATGAATCGCGATTCAATGTGCCAATATCTTGAGTCCATCAGTGGCATAACATTAATTTCATTTTTCCAACCTAAATCACTGTGAATAAAAATGTTGATTGATATTATTATCAATAAAAATGTTATACAAAAACGTTTTTGATGTCATGCTTTCTACATTCAATTTTTTTCTGTTCCATTCGTGATATGAACATACTGTATAATGTTCAAAAACGTGACTTAAAACGTTATGTCTGAAAAATTTTTTTTTTTCAATGCCAGTTTTGAGTTGAATCTTATCTTTTCAATAGTAAAAAGAAAAAGATTTAATGTCAATTGATTGACCATTTTTCAGACTCTTCATTTGAACATGCATCTTTGAACAACTTTTTTCGTGCACCTCACGTCACTGATTGCTAAGCAGTCTTGTCTGCAGTGTTGGTTGATGACTAGTTTGCAGTCTTTTCATGAGCGAGTCAAGTAGTTGAATTCCATTATCGCGGAGGGAAGCGATCGGAAAAAAGTATCGATTAGCTGATTCGTACGTGGCCTTACAATGTAACGCCATATCTTTTTTACCACGTCTACGTTCTTGAGTATTGCTCAACTTGGCGAAGGGTGTAAGTTGCTAACTAAGCACCAATCGCTAGTGTATCGAATGTAACACACCTGCGATAAGTTTATCTAATAAGGTGTAATATTTTTTCGCATTGTTCATTTTTTTGTGATTTTTATGACTCTCCATTCGATGATACATTTGAGTACTGAGCAATAAAACGTACAAGTAATAAATTACAAAAAAATTGTACGCAAGTCATATGAGAATTAATCTTTTTAAGCTAAAATTTTGTGATTTTGATGTTTGTACCATCAATTACAATTAAGTACATATTATTAAATAATAATTATCAAAAATTATTAAAATCTTTGATAAATGTTTGATGAAAATAAATAATTCACGTCGAAGAGATACTCAATTAAGTAAAATATTAATGCTCAAAATTAAACAAGATTAACAAAATTTCTTGATACAATGAGCTTATATCACAGAACTTAAAATTGAAAAATGGACATTTCTCGTCATTTAAAATTATATACATGAAAATCGCAGTGAATAAAGGAATGAAAAAAGTTTGTATGTAGTCAAATACAAAAAAATTCATTTAATTTACTCTTGAATTTGAAATAAATTATAATCATTCAGTGTAAATCATTAAACTGAGACTTAAGGTTTATTCATTATCTCCGATCAATGAGGAATTATATTAATTCCTGTTACGATGCGCATTAATACTGAAACATATAATAATCGGGTTATCAGCTCGTAAGAAATAGTGTAAATATGATTTTTACATTATTATTATTCGAAATGTCTAAAATGTTAAAACAATATTGATTCTTTAAATTTAGATTCATTAAAATGTACCAATTTTCGGTCAAATCAATGTTAAAGCTGTTAGTAATGCGAATTTGTTAGGAAAGTATGATATTGTAAATTGTACGTATGTAACATGAATTTCTTAGTAAAATTCGAATTTTTTACTATCCATAGCAATCAAGCGTGTTTTATAACAAAATGTTATTTGAATTTAAATAGCAAGTGAAAAAAATAAGCATTTGTACCGATCAATGTTAGGTACAAAATGACAATACGAGTCAAATACAGTTAAGGATCAAATTTGAAATGAACAATCTTATGAACACATGCAAATGAAATTTGTATTACAAATATTTTCTTATTTTTAGTAAGTATTTAAACTCAAGATTTTTTTTTATTCACATAACAAACATTTCAGTAGTCAATGTAAACGTATTATCAGACAGCTGGATTCAATATGGTTCGTTAAGAGTTAATTAATGCAGATGTTCAATGTTTGGGCTGATTAAACGTTAAACGGTCCGAACTAAAATAACCAAATAAAAATAATTTAAGTTCGGTTTGATCAACAAATAAGTGATGTTTTGATACTATCTCAACGAGTGTAAGGAGACTTAGTTGGATGTTTCCTTTAGGAAACATCCATAAATTAATCAATTAATTTTGTCCCAAATTAATTTTCTCCGAAGGATTGTTTTCAGGAAACTTAATTACTTTTCCACAATATTTTTATATTTTTGTGCAACACTCAATCTGACATATCGTATTAGGATGCAGTTGCCATCTTTGAGGCCAAGAAAAGTTAAATCCTAATTGTCTATCAGAATATAAAAAATTTTGAAATAAAACCTAAACATTTGACTTCAATTATTGTACAATTTTCAAAATAAAATTTTCTTCTGACGACAATTTTATTAACTCTACTGTCAATATATTTTAACAGTCATTTTGCACAGAAAAACTGAATCGATAAGAGATAGGCTGTTCATCGATTGCTTCATCAATCGCCTTGATGAAACTGAAACAGCTGATTGTCGCATCTGAATTTCAAAGCTTGTTGCGACGCAGCTTTTGATGACTTAGTTCGTCTTGAAGAGAATTATTCCGCAAAATAAACGACGTTTAGGTGAAATTAAAAACGTGATAATTGATAAATATTTGGCAACGCTTTGATTAAAAAGCCAATCTTTGTTTCAGAAGCTTTGATTGTCGTTTACAGTCAACATAGTCAGCAAGTCGATCTTTAAAGTCAAAGAAACTGCATAATGAACTACTTTTCGTCTAGAAACATGGCGCCGAGCTTGCGACATTGAAGAAGATCCCTTTTACGTTCTTGAAGAAACGTGCCTTCTCGGTTTGCTTGTACGACTGTAGAGTCCCGTTCTCTAAAAAAAGGGATGGAAAAAACTATGTCAATAGGTCCTGAGGGTTTAACGGTCTTAACGGTAACTGCGCGCAAAGGAAACAGTCTTTCAAGTCGATAAGCCGATTAAATCCGAGCTTCATGTTCAAAGTCTGCCAATTATGCTTCAAAATACCGCATTATATTGTCAATCGGGTTAAGAGTTAATATACGTCAAAGTAGTGTATAATTCATACATAAATAGCAAACTAACTATATGAAGTAGTGCAACAATATTCGGTACGTAGAAAGCATCAAGATTTATGTAACAAAAATGTGCCAAAACGCTAGAATAAAAAAATCTATGATATTTCAATCGGGGTTTTTTTAGATTGTTTACCAAGTGACATTTTGCAAGTGGTTACATTTTTTATCTGTTATTTGTAAAATTGTTTTTTCAAATTCATCCTTTTCTATATTATTTAAATTTATTTTGTAGATTCTGAAGATACGTATAAGGCATAATCTCTATTGCAAACTGCGGATTTATACTTTTCATTTATTTACTGTGATATATTATGTTTAATTGTTGCAAACAAGTATACATTTATCAGAGAAACAAATAGCGTTATTATGCACCAAAGTTCCTTCATTTTTTATAAAATATTCATAGACCCGACAACGCGTGTTTAGAAGTTTGATATATCGTGCGTGATTTTATAGCGAATAAAACATTTTTTCATCATTTACTTTACCTGCAATCAGTTGTTATAATGAAAGCTGATATAACTTTTTATCAACGTGATGTGAACATTTTCCACACATTCATTCATTAGCCAAGAACGAATGCAAGAATTTTTTTCTTCAATAATTTATAAAAACACCCGAATTATGCATTTAAGCTTTTATAAAATCAGACGGTAATGCTTTTTCATACCAAATAATAATTTTTCAGCGATCAAATCATGCCAAGTTGCATATATGTGAAATATTACTATTATTTTTAGTTCTTTGAGGAAGCTAAAAATATATATTAAAAATTGAAAAACTCATATAATATGTCAAGAAAAAAGAATACAATGCTTAAATCGAATCGGACTTGAAAAAGTTAAAAAAAATTTACACATCCTGAAGTATGTATTTCATTCAAATAAGATTCAAACGTTTTCAACTTTTCGGATGCACGCTGACTGATATCTTTTGTGTGTAAAGTTTGTTTTATACTTGTATGAAAATACATGTCTTACAATCAGTGATGCACAACAATGCACGAATCAGAGAATTTCGTCAAACGAAAAAGTAACTTGACAATAAAACATGCCAATGTACCTCAGACAAGAGGGCAACTTGTTTTATTGCACAAATTACATTAAACGTCACAGCTTTACAAAAATATTAATATTTACTTGTCGCGTTGCTGTGCGAACTATTTTCTTGTATAATGTGAAGAACTTTTATTTCTTATTTATAATTAGCACTTTTTAGAACAACTTTTATTTTAGTTCGGACAATCTCAAACTTATTTTATTATTATCTTCTCTTATTTACAAAGTAACAATACGATTATTGTTATCATTGATTTATTAAACATATAAAATATATATATATAATATAAAGTGTATTATTGACATACTTTGCTTCATAATAATAATAACGTTTGTCGTAATGTAATGAAAATGCGACAAATATAATTGAAAACTAAATATTATACAGAGTTTTCAAGTTTGTGAGTTTATCGTTTTAATAGATAATGATATATTTATGGTGTGAAATTTTTTATTTAACATAAATAATTTAAAAAAATTATCTAAAAGTGATATTTATTTTTAATTTTCATTGCTGCAGTTAACCAAAAGCTTTGTCTCTCTAATACGAAATTCGCCACATCTCAATTATGCATTTGAACGTATAATAAATTATTACTTTCACATTATGTGGAGATTG
This sequence comes from Trissolcus brochymenae, assembly GCA_030523145.1. Classification (NCBI taxonomy): domain Eukaryota; kingdom Metazoa; phylum Arthropoda; class Insecta; order Hymenoptera; family Scelionidae; genus Trissolcus; species Trissolcus brochymenae. Next base: position 15,093 of record JAQQRF010000766.1, on the reverse strand, counting down.
GGACGTTATAGAAGTGAAGGAATGTTGTTGAATATTCATAATTTGTACTTGCAGATGGAATTTAAATTGCAAAGCAATATTACATTCAATTACACAAACATAAAATATTCTCCAAAGCATGAATATTTTTTGAGGACAACTTGATAAACCTGTAGCTCAATTGTATTTACTAAATATTTTCAAATATTGTTTCTTGTGAAATTAAATCAAATGAAAAACGGCGAATATTTTCGTATATAAAAATTACCTTTGCAAAACATCGGAAGCAAATTTCGTTAACTAATAGATTTTGTTTCTTTTTTTAATTAAAAACTTTTACGGTGCTTTTTTCAGTAACATAATAAAGTCCTGTAAAGGCTGTGAGTAGATAACAATTTCTACAGATATCATAATTCAGTCGAAATATTCAAATCAAACTTTTTATAAAAAGTGTTTTTCTAGTGAAATACTGTATTGTACTTATAATGCCTGAAAGAAATTATAGCTTGCTCTAATTTTTACGAGGGAATTAGGGTAAATGCACCAGCGAAAGAACAGTAACGAAAAATTGTCAGTTCTAAATAAACATAATGTAAAAGAAGAAAAAATTGAAAGAAATTAGCTTTTCAGTAGTTTCAGAGAAATTCAACTTATAAATTAAACTTTCCAGCATTTTCACTTAATAAGTTATTATTCAGTTTATCCAATGCAAAACATGAAAATTTACCAGCGAAAGAAGAAACATTTCCATAATGTTGATTTTTCCTCATAAAAATTACAATAAAAAACATTTCAGCTCTTATGATAGAACTAATTTTATAAAAGCAATCCCACACGGACGAAAATATATTTTCAAATACATTGAAAATATATTTTATATAAATGTAATATAAAATTTTATATCTCGTGTATATGTTATGTATATTTCAAATATAATGCGGAGATATTTCTTATATAAAATTTTTGATAATATAAAATGAAAAAAATTAAATATTTACTATATTTTTACTATAATCCACATATATATAATTTCTATGTTTGTCTCTGTGGAATCACGTTATAAATTTTCTAATTGATAAAATTGTTTATTGAATATGAAAAAATGTTAAAAATACGTCATATTACATATTACAACATGTCGTTAAATTGATATTCAGAAACTGTTTTTTTTTTCCTATTTTAGCTGATGCATTTACTCTATTCATTACTTTATACTTTGTTTATTAATCTAATTGATCAAACTAACATTAACCGATTTCATTCATATGAAAACTTTGTTAATTCAATAATATTTTGAAAAGCAAGAGGCGGATAACTTCTTGCAAATAACAAAACAAAAAAAGGATTCGTGTATGCGGAAAAGTTTTCAATCTGTGAACTTGTTTTTATTTGCGTTTGAATTTACAACTGAAAAATATTTTTTCAAGGCATCGTCAACTTGTGACAAGAGTACATCTCAAGAATGCGGCTGAAAAAGTGAAATTCGACGACCAACATTAACAGTAGACGTCCTGCGGTAGTCGCATTTTTAGTGGTAATGCTTTTTTCATTCTCGGCGCCTGTCGAAGTATTACGACAACAAGGATACGCCAAAAGATAACAAGGAATGCGCCAAAGCTAGTCTGCGAGTTTTAGTACACTCGGGAGCTTCAACCATAGTGTACAACGAAATAGCTGTGAATAAAACGGTCTCCATGCATAGTTGTTGGGATAGTTGTACAAGCCGTAAAATGTCATGCGTTTTCCGTGTTTGGCGAATGTGGTCTTAAGACGTTTCTTGCCGTCGTTTCGCGTTATGGTTCAAACGATCCGACGGAATTCTCCTTGCTCGACGGTGCGAAAGTCAGAAATCGTGACGAAAACAAATATTCGACGTAACGCATACAATGGTCGCGCTTTGCTCTCAAACAAATTGCCGCAGGAAAAATGTCAAATAGAACTTGCACCGTGCGCTCGCGTTATACTGCAAAATTAATTCCATTGGCGAGCTGATCATTTTGCAAATTTACGATCGACGACCCGTGATTCAATTCGGCGTGACTCTCCGAACAAAAGTCTTAAAAAATATGTGAATGTGAATTTGCAAACGATTACTTCAGCCAGAAAAAAAATCCCCGGAAAAAATTGCTTTTCAAATTAATGAGTTCCGCTTGAATTATGAATAATTATTCATATTAGTGAATTTCATCGCTTATGCATACATTTCTTTTTGCTATTAGCATCCTGTAAAATTCATTTTTTTATATAATGTTTAAAATGAAACAAAATAAGTACATTAATTTTTAATTAAATTATTATTATGATTAATTGCATAAATATTTGTCTTAAAAAAATTGCGTATTTTTTAATCGGGTTCAATCTGATAATGCACGTTATCAATTTTGTTGGCAGTAGTATATTCGTAATATTAAAATATAGTAATAGCTATTTGGTAATTTTCATCACTGAAAAATTTATCCCTCAATCCGTCAACCGGATTACAATGATCATTTTGAGTCGACATTGTAGAGACACTCGATAGAATCGGTGCAAAGATACGGAACTTGTATAACATGTAGTATATCGCAGTGTAAGATGTTATCAAATGCAGTTACTGTCGTCGGTACAAGGCATACGTAATAGTAATTACATGTTGAAATTAGAATGATTGCGAGGAATCATGTTAAGCGAATAAATCGTGATATTAGTTGATAATAACGATGAATCTTGTATAATTTAGTTCATTTGATTCTCTTCAGGCTTAAATTTTGTTTCACTAAAAAAAAGCTCGTCTGAAATGAATTTTTAAATCCAACCAAAATTTACCACCCGAGAAACTGTTCATACATTCTTGCTCGCCAAATAATTGTCGATAATCGTACAAAAAGGATAAGCGCCGCTATTCATTTAAATCAATTCACCGTTCGCGCCAGATTCCGGTTAACATAATCAAACTTCCAATCTTATTTTAGAGAAGAATATTTTGCAACCGCACGTGAAAAGCTCATAAATCTATTTAGACCACGCGCCATATGAATATATCTAATTACATTTTCGTTTAAGAGTCTATCTATATTTTTGTATATAAACTTGATGTGACCTTTTTTTAGTGTGATATTGATCGATTTCACCTCAATCATGATACCTTATTTTCAGCAGGGTACCATCAAGATAAGAAGATACCATCTTCAGACAGAAATGTGCCAGCAACAAAAATTGGAAACAGCTGGTTATACATTTCAGAAAAATTCTATCGCGGCAATAAAGCTGAAGGTGAAAAAAGCGTCGTTCAATCTCTTTGAAAGTTCTCTTTTCATTCGGAATCCGCATTCGGTTGCATTAATTTGTCGAAAAAAAAGCCTCCAACCTATCTCTCGTCATCTGAAATAACAAAAACTGTCACGCACGCGTCGACGCGAGCGATGAGAAAACAACTGAATCGAGTGATCATTTTTATAATGCAAGAAAAACTGTACAACTATTTGGAGCGAGAGAAATTTGTTTGACCCGACGTGGATTCAATTTTTATCACAAAACGTTTTCTTTTGAGTGCAAAAAATATCGCAAAATATTGTGGGTTTAAAGTCACAAGTAAGCCGAGGTTGAAAGACACGGATTTTCGAGCGCTCTCTGTCTCTCTCGCTGAAAAAAATGAAAATTCGCGACAATTTATTTATAACATTCAAAATAACTAGAAATGCTGATTACTGGACCCAATACAAAATAAAAAAAATAATAAAACCGTTAAATTAATCTCCATGGCCAAAAGAAAATATTTTGTAAAATGAAATATTTTAATAAAAATATTTTAATAAAATGAAACAAACAAAAAATGTACGAAAACAAATGTTCAAAACTATAAAAATACCTATTGAAAAATGACAAAACGACTGATATTATTTTAGAAATATTAAATTTGAAAATGATTAAACGGAAACGCAGAATGACGAAGATTTGGCAAAAAAAATTTAATAACTATTTAATTGACTGTATTGAGAATATAATTTTAAGTAATTACGCAACCAACATTTTCATATTATACATTAACGATCTAAAACAACATCTTGGACAGCATTGTGACATTAGAATGTTTGCTAATGACACAATGCTGTACGTAACTGATAGGAATATGGAAAATATGGAGTGTAGATTGAATTCTGGAATATCTCTGCTCGACTCCTGGATGAGCAATATCAACATGCAAAAAACAACATTTTATATAATTTTAAAAATTAACCGAGTGAAAATCGATAGAGATTTGACAATTCGATACTAACATGATTTAATCGCGAGGACCCGAGATATTAAATATCTCCGTGTATATATTGACGAGTGTTTGAAATTTAAGAAGCACGTTACATATGTGAAGGGTAAAGGTGGTGGTAAGTTGGGTCAGTAATTATATCGGACCCTATACGAGACACTTAATATAAAAACTATGATCGCTCCACATATGAAATATTGCTCAACAGTGTTTCCCTATACCTAGCGGGAAAAAGTAGAGAGGTTGCAAAAGTTACAGAACAGAGCCATGCGAAGAATTTTATATTGTGATATATACAAGCCGGTATGCAATATGTTGGAGGCACTTAGTTTTTTAACAATTGACGAGCGAATAAAGCGAACTGGTTTAATTTTAGTTTTTAAAATGAAAATTGGCGACGTGCCTCCTGAACTCTATGATAAAGTAAGATATGTAAGTAATATTAGTAGTAGGTCAACAAGACAATTTAACAATTATGTTATACAATTCGAACGTACGATAGGAGCTCAAAGAAGTTTATTGTATAAAGATTTTAAATTATTTAACGAGTTCCCAGAAGAACTGAAAAATGCGTCAAATTTAAATATATTTAAGAGGAGACTGCTGAGTTATTTCGGACAAATTAATGTGATCTATTATATCTATTATAATTATTTAGGTTTTATGTTTGTTTTTATTTACTTAATTTTTTATTCGTAAATCCCGAAAAAATGAATGCAAAATATGGTACATCTAACTAAAAATGCATTTACACAAAAAGTATAGTAAAAAAATTATTTTTTAAAACTGAAAATATAATACATCCATCTATATATGTATCTCTCTCACTCACTCACGATGAGATAGATAGATAGATGAACTTTACTTTAGCTTCCGCAACTAGTTGTTCCATGTCAAGAAAAAAAAACTTATATAAATGCAAAACTTTATCTACAATACTTTGTGTAAGTGCGTCTTCAATTAGATTTACCATATTTTACGTTTGTCCTTATCTTTAATTTATAACTCTGTCCCTTAAATTATTGTAACTGTATGAATGTTCTATTTATTTATTTATTATTTATAAAATTCCGAAATAAATGAGTGCAAAATATAGTAAATTTATTGACATTTTATATACAATTTTAGACATCATATCAAATGTCTATTTCAGCAAAGACATGGTAGAATTAAGTCTACCTTCCATTCTTGTCATATTCTTATCAGTAACATACAGCATTCTGTCATCAGCAAACATTTTGATGTCACAATGCTGCCCAAGATGTTGTGTTCAATAATTGATATATAATATGAAAAGTATGGGACCCAGTACAGAGCCTTATGGTATACCATACTTAACATACTTAGAAAGAGATACAAAAATAAAAAAGAGATGGAAAAGCAAAAAATTGAGAACTGTTTTAACATCGTGTAACAACCGCACCACATCACTTCAGAAGCGCAGTTTATTTTTCATGTCACTGCAGAGCAGATAATGGCGTTAGTCTTTCGAGCGAATGCACCGAAGCGCGATGGCTCTGGTCTCAAAGGCGCGAAATACTCGTGCGTCTTGTTTGCACGCGACAAGTGTGAAAGATTTTATAAATCCGAGGAAGGAAGGAAGTTTTTGGCGACGCCAATTTGTGCCGAGCAGCTGAATGCGCGCGTTTTCCTTCGTTAACATTGTAATGCAAATATAAGATTAATTGGGCGACGAGGCATTTTCAATGAGGCGCGTTTGTTTTGGCTTACCTAAGTCAAAGTTTACCGCGTTAATGATGTGAGTTGGAACGCACGATGATGAGATAAAACCGTGCATTATTATGTGGCTATGTGTAGCAAATGTATAGCGATGGTTCTCGTATAGAACTTTGGTCGGTTCGTGTAGACTTTGTAACAATATTGGCCTCACTAATCGAAGAGTACTTTAAGGCATCACCAGTAAAGAGTGTTGTATTTCTTGTATGTACTAAGGTTTCAGACTATGTTTTTATATTCTATAAACTTAACAGTTTCTTTTATATATCAGTACACTATTGTAGGAATTATAGCAATTCTTTCAATGCATATTGTTGAATCCTTTATTATATGATAGATAAATTAGTATAGTTAAACATCTTTAATATTCTAAGGAATGCACACAATTCGACAGATGAGTGTTTGAATAATTTAAATACAAAATAAATGATAAAACAGGGACAAAAACGAAAAAAAAAACTGCTCAAAAGAATTTGCTGTTTCAGTATATGTTACATTCTTTAATGAGATCTTTACAATTTAGCCAATTAAGAGTTTAGATTAAATCTTCGACAGTTTGAGAAGGCCCTTGTCAGGACCTATCTATTTTGCCTATCAGAATTCGAGTTAGACCATTACATTTCCATATAAGAACTTTTGAAGATACCAATAATAATAAAAAGATTTGCTGATAATTGCAACCAATTTGAATTACATCAAGTTTTCCTTTAAAAATTATTTAGGATTTAATTTACCAAATACGTTTTGTACATGCTGATGTTATACTATTCGTTTTCGATAATTACGTCTGAGTATAATGTTTAGATTAATTCATCATATTTTAATTACAACCAGAGAAATTGTACTCTACAACCCAACGGATTGTATAAACCTAAATTAATCTTGAGAACATACGTATGACAATATGACTGTTCTGTTTACATGTACCATTGTTATCATTCGAAATTAATGTATAATTTTTATCTCGTATTCATTATTGCAATTTAGGTAAAATATGCATTTGTAAAATATTTTGTCACTCTTGCCAATTATTTTCAGTAAAAGTTCTGAGGTTATATTTAAACTTCGAATTCTTCATTCCAATTTCGAATGAACTCGTTCAGTGAACGAGTTTTATCGGTGAATGTCAAAAGCGCAAATTTTGCTCAAGCAGTATACAACATTGCCAAAAAAAAATGTATCAAACACGCCATTTTTATTTTTTTTTAAACAAAAACCTTTTATTCGAGTTTTATTTTATCCATTTTATCCATTGAGCAATTAAGATGTTAGTATTAACTTTGTTGTTCAGCATACATGTGTATATAAAGAATCTTCTATTTCAATTTTTTTCAAATAGTACAAAACCATTCTATTCGACTGCGTACAAACGCGTATAACCGAAATTACCTGTGTTCCAAAAGATCATTCTCACGAACCGTTGCTTGATTGTGCGATTGCAAAACTAATTTGACCAGTTTTACCTTCATAACTTATAGAATTGCTAAATGTCGAAATTAATTTCAAAAAAATTCGAACAATACATTTGAATGAATACCTATTTTTAAAAAAATGCAAAAAATGACGCTTTTTATAATATATTTTTACTTGTTAATGACCCCCCTTCTCCCAAAACCCTCATCGTCGACTTCATATTCAGCAGTATTGATTATCAGAATTTTTATTTGAAAATATTGATTGTTGCATTTTTTGTTATGAACTTTGCAATACAAGATTCAAATGTATTTGAACCAAACATTTTTTTTTAATTTTTTAAATATTTTATAGAATTATTTCTGCATTTATCCACATCAAATTTTTGTCAAATTATAAAATCAAATTAAATCAGGACGACAGAATCTTCAAACGAAAAAAAAAATTAAAAAATGAATAAAAATAAAAACTCTCTTTCGAGAGCGCAGAAAAAATATGAAATGCATATCTCATCAATTATATTTTCTTTCATAAAATTTTCATTGACCGTTTTGAGTGCGACGGCAATTATGCGAATTTCACATCTTCTGGTTAGTTGATATATGAAATTAGTACGGCTCGAAATTCGACGCAATGATAATTATTGTGATTGCATTATTGTAGAAATTAACATAAATCATTTTGGAGTGTGACATTAAATTCTGAAATTGACAGGATTGTGTTCAAATTTCCGTTGGAGCACTTGGAGTTCACGGATAATTATATAATATGTAATCAGCCTTCTGTAATCTTCATTTTGAATATATCAAAATAAGTCCCACTTTCAAACATTCTAGGTTAATGTTTTTTTAAATTTTAAAAACAGCTTTGTTAACAAACGATGTTTCATTCTTATGAATAATTTTTTTTTTCCATACTGCAGACGGTTGATAGAAATTTCTTATTTGAGATCAAGTTCCCTTCTTTAATATAAAGCAGTATAATTAAGAAACGCTGTTTATTATGTTGAGGTTTATAAAACTCTTTAAATACGAGCACATTTTTGAAACAAACATTCGCATATAAGTAATTTTAAAAAATTGAGGGAAAATCGTCCAGTACAAGAGATTTCATCTGACTTTCATTATACTTATAAGCTTAAGATTAAATCTCTAGAATGTAACATTTTAGTGCTGACATTTTACATCGATTTCCTAACCTTTATTTTTTCATTTAAAAATGAAATTGAATTTCTTTAGTATACAACCCTCTATTAAAGCTGCTGTATTGAAGCAAACCAGCTCTCATGTGAGAAAGTTACTCGATTTTCTTGTGGAAACAAAAAACAACTATGGTAATGGAAGATTAAGAGTCTTTAAATATGTACGTACATACATACAAATTTTTTTTCGAACAATCTTTTAAAGTAATTCAATCGTGCAAACATTCCTTCGTTATATTAGAAAACCTACTCGATTATATTACCTCATTCATCTCCTTTGATTTATTATTATCTTTTAAAATTTAGGTGTTGGTTAATAAGTAACAAAATTTTTTGCATATCAAGGGGATTGATCAAAGTTGAGATATAAAAAAATGCACTTTTAAAATTATTACCTGATTTGTTGATTCGATACTGAGGCTGTTCCTAGAATTCGTGACGTCTGAACTAGTTTCGAAAGTCGTGTTGTCACTCACGGCAAAGCCAAGGAGAAAAATCTGCAACACAGAAAAATAGAGAAATAAAAACGATTCCGATTCAAAAATGATGAAATCCTTCGCGTTCTCTCTTACATTTATTTTCGACCAGAAAGAAATAATCACTTTTTCTTCAACATCATGAGAATTAATCTCATGTGGCAAAAAAAAAAAAAAAAAAAAAGAATGTCGGTTTCGTCAACAAACATAAAACTAAGCAAGTTTTTGTTCTCATAAATGTAATCGCTTACTTAGAAAAGTTTGCAATCCGTCGTGCAAAGACCGCGTCTTTTACCTTGCCTTACGCTGACTAATTTAATTTTGCCGACGACGGAAAGACTTTCTCAAAAAAACAGAGACTGCATGAGCAACTGCGCAAACTTTTTTAAACGACTCACTGTTCGCGAATTCCCCTTCCCCGATCCCGCCCTTCGCGCTGCTGATGTAGGGAAATACCAGAACCACATTTCCCGTATCGAAAATGTTGCCAGCCAAATTCGAATGTAACTTTAGCGCTTACGTGATACGTGCGAGTGAATGGTTGCTCAACGTACAGATTCTCTAAAGACGTTAGTTGAGATGACAAAAAGAATGAACTCGATAAAATGCTGTGTGAATATTAAATCTGATTGAATTTCATGTAAAAAAGAATCGATATGACTTGGCTCGTTATCAGCATATGACTTGATACTTTGATATACACAAACTGATACTCAGCCAACATTGTGATGCTCGTTTACAGTTAGTTTTAAATCAAACATAAAAAAAGTTTATGACTTTTTGACACGCTGTCTATCAAAATTTGTGCAGACCTTTTTCTTTTTGACGCGGTATTAATAGCACTTCTTCAAATTCTGAGAATTTTCTATTCTCAGTCGCTCTTCTGGTATTAAAATTCAACTACAGAATTAAAAACAAAAAAGGAAATTAACATTAAATTAATTCAGATACTCATTCTAAAAGTCACCCCATTTGTTTTTCGCTTCTCAGGATCATCGACGTTCGATGTAAACTAGAAATTTATGTTATGCCAGTTGCGTTTAATTGGTATCAGCGACACCATAAGATGCATTTCGTTGATTCGTATCGCGCGGCTCGGCTCCACTCGCGTGCTCAGCGTAAAATACCGCCCTCGCTTCTTCGTCGGTTGTATAATTAACGCGCAATCTTTAATTGCTACTTGTGAATAAAATTGAGCCTGGCCCTGGCACATTGTGCTTTTCGTCTTTTTATTCGACGTGAACTCAATTTAAACTAGCCATTAGATCAAATCCAATTTAACAAACAGGGCGCAAAGCATTGCACTGCAAAATTAATTTTCACAGATTTACATTGTATTATTTGCATTCGAATAAATTTTTTAATTAATTAATGCATGTGTAAATAAGATCAACTTGATTAAGAATAAAGAAATACAGACAAAACCGTTTTTTTGGCAATTAGGTCAGTGATAATTTTGTTATTACAACATTATGGGTAATTTGATTGAGTTAACAATTTTAAATCATTATTATCAAGTCATGTTTAAATAAGTGCAAAGATTTGACACAGGATGTAAATACAAACATTCAATTACGACTCGTAGAATCAATTCAAGGGGTAAAGTGGATAATTTTTCGATAGAACGGTCGTGAGAATCAAAGCGAAAAACGAGGGGATGAAGCAGAGAGTAAAAAGACGCATGACGCGCGCGTTACTTCGCAGCTTTGAGCAAATAAAATTAATTTCACAATATGACGACACAGCGTCGTGTTATACAAGGCGTTGTGAACACGTTTTCAAACGGTCCGAAAGGCAATGCTAAAAGGCAGCCCGTGTTACTGAATTAAATGCATCTAATAAACATGTCCCAGACACAATTATGTCTTTAAAAAATACATTTCCACAATCCATAAAAAAGAACATTTCTTTCTAATTATAATGACGTATGAAACATTTTTGATTTCACGAAATGTTTAATCCCATTTTTTTAAATTCAACAACGAACTGTACCGAGGAAACAATTTCAGCCTCGTTTTTTACAAAGTGAAAGCGTTAAACGTGCGATTATAATAATCTAAATTAATTTATCTGAAACGTGTGGAATCCTTATCGTTAAGGTAGTGATTATGATATAGGCCGTAGTCACGTACGCCCTAAAGGTCGAAGGCTCTGATCTCGTATTTTCTCATGCACTACGGCGGTTTGTCGAAAATGTACGCTTAACATTGTTAGCCAATTTAACGCGTACCCAAGTGTACAAAACATCCAACAAGTTTAACTGGCGAAATCAATTTTATCGAATTTCAGCTGACGATATACGATAGAAAAAAAAAAAAAAAAAACAAAGTCAAATCAAATTTATGTGAGGGCGAAACTTTAATTCAATCACACGCGGGTGAGAACTGTTGATTAAATAATAATTTTGACGCGGCCATCAAAGTTTATGTATTATGTGATATTAGCAGTGGAGAAGAATTTATTACAAACATTTATTCCCACGGGGTTCTGAAATACTGGCCAATCAAAATGCATGAGACATTCGAATTCAAATATATCTGAGTAAGTCATCATTGGACGTAAGGTAATGTTTCGAGTTTACCACATAATCCACAATTTCTTTACCTTCTCTCTGGTTCGAGAAAATATAAGATGGATGTGTGGACGTGGGCTTTAAAGTGACGGCAGTAAACATGAATGACTGTCCAGGTCGCCCGGATTGAACAGTATCAGAAGGCCGTAAAGATAATAATCGCAGATCCAATCTATACAGTTTACAGGTAAGATGGATTTAGGGTCCACATAGGACGGCATCTAAGTAGGAGACGCGACCACGGAGAAGAGTTTTTTTTAATTCAAAGCTGAAAGCATTTTTCCGTCACCGCTACGCGCCCCCAAGAGTCAAATATATTTAATGTAAGAGCTCCGATGTATATTTGTATTAGAATGCCGATAGTGAAATTCGTCATAAAATAATGTCCAATGGGTCGTATATTTGTGACTGTCGGTGTTGAGCGTTGACAATCCTCGGTAATCATATAGGTCTATTCGTTTTAATTTTTTATGACATGATTGTTCATCAGTTTCCAGTTAATTTATTGCTCTTTCTATTTTATGGGCGTAGTTAATTATACAATTTATGAATCTCTTAAGAACCCTAATTGTGCAATTGTAGACATGTAACGCACTCTTACTTTAGCACTGCATTTTTAGTTTTTAATTTTGCATATTTCAGGCAGTCAACATTTACTATCGATTTATCAAAAATGTCACACAGTCACATATTTTAAAAACGACTTTCATTATAAATAATTAATTTAGAATCAATTTCAGAATATTTTGTATCAATCTGAACGATTGAAGTAAATTGAAACCTATTAAAATATACGATCTGAAACAGAAAATGAATATTTTACATTTTTAAATTTTTTTTACAGCTTGCGAATTATTACTGTCAGTTTTAATTTGCTATCAAAAGAAAAAAATTTCAATTGGAAATTGAAATAATTGATCAGCAATTCATGCCAGGAAATAATATACTTTATTATTCATATCGAATGTGCATGTGTATGTGACAGTAACAAAAAAAGAGTTGATAAAAATAAAATCGAATTGGATTTCATATATAGATAAACAGTTTATTTATCGAATGATCCAACATTCGTGTACAATTGCTGGAGGTAAAAAATGTGTGAAATTATTTTACCACGAATCGGTTTCACGTTCCCGAGCGTCACACTCGATATATCTTCGCGCGTGTCTTGTGGTACCAAACTTACCCTGACACCGCATTTTATTTCAAGCACGTAGACCGAAAGAACGACCAAGGAATTTTCTTTGTCTAATCGCGATCCCATGTGAACTAGTTCTCCCGAAGAAAGTGGGCGGTTGACGGTTTCTAGGATCAATGCATGCATCATGGCTGTAATGAAGATGAAGCATCGCTGGTACTGCAATTTCACCCTGACGCAATTTTTTTTATTCGTCCAATGAGTTCGAATGATTAATGTCTTATGTTTTGTAAACTGAAGCTTGAAACGATGCTTTATTAATATCGCGATTAATACGAAAAATGTGAAGTCCGCAACAAACTTTGCACGTTTTATTGCAGTTTGAAAATTTAGTTAAGGTAGTTAAATACTTTTATTCGCAGGGCATATTGATAAGTGAATTTCATTGTGGTTTTTATTAATAGATAGTTAATGAAAACAACTTTTCCTGATGCTGTAAATTAAGGTTTATGTGCACCACGTTTCTTCCAAGGAAATATATTTTTCATCGATTTTTTATCTGATAACATTTTTTCGTTGCTTCAATGTGGAACCGAAAAATCTCAGTACAGCCAGGCAACGTGCCAAAATGAACAAAGCCCTTGAACAAAATTCTGCCAGGATTTTATGTTTATTATTTGAAAATGTTTTTTTTTTTCTATTTTATTAAATTCATTTGACTATTTAAAATGAATAAATGAAAATTAACTACGTCTGATCAAATTCAATAATAAATTCAAGTGATTGTGAACATGTATGAAATTAAAATTTTTAAACACCCGATAATAATCAAGTTTAAGTTATGATATTACAAATATCAAACCAACTATTGTTGTCATAGTATTTATGTTTTCGCTCGGTATTACAGATTTCATTCCCTCGATTGCATTACGTTATTGCAGAACGTTTTTGTTACTTCATTGAAATCAAATTAATGCTAAGTTCAAGTTAATATAACAGGTTTCCAAAATTATATTTAATCAACTGATTTGATATTTGTTGACTCATAATATTTGGAAATGTTTCAAAACTTCATCAATTTTCTCGGCATCAACAAGAGTCAAAATTTTCGCGCTGACCGCGAATTTAACAAACGAATATATCGCAAGTAATTATCTTTAGCTTGTAACAAAGCTGCTAAATTGTTTCGCTATAGTTGCACGTGATAAATTTCATTTCAAAGAATACAAACGTACGGGAATACATTGCAACAAACTTCAACGAGCCAGAAGCATCCTAAACGATCTCAGAATGTGGCCCAGACTCTACCGAATTTATTGGAATAACTTCGGACTCGCGTGGCCGCGCACTTCTTGCAGGCTTGTTGCTTGAAAAGGGGCTCAGATCGTCGAAAGTTTGCGAAGAAGAGCAACCTGGTTGGGTCCATTGAAGAACGTAGGGAAATGGACTTTTAAGCTCAGAATCATTGAAATTTATATCCCTCTCGTTTGTCACGGTTCCCTACCTGCTATTCAGTTCGGTAAAAAAGCTCGCTGTCTGGCAGCATCAGTTTAAAATCGTCAGCGAACAAATATGTCGCGAAAAGATACGTGATTCCGTTGCGCAAGTGGCGCTTTACTTTTTTTTGTTCTTTTTTTTTTACTCAAAAAAGCAAAAACTCTCGTACACTACATTTTTTTCATTTTAAATAAAAACTCGCAGAAATAACGTTCGTGGACTGCGTTCTGTATGAGTTTATATGCTATAATGCAATTTATTTTCAGGATAAACTGAAAAATGAAATCCACCACGATCGAATTGGTTTCGTTTGGGTTATTATTATTTTGTTTTCACCTCGTTAAAATATTTCTAATCTATCGGATTTGTGATCGCATTTTTAGAAGTCAGTTTTTTTTACATGAACTCTGCATTTTGATATACGTGTCCCGTACTGATTTACGTTGATGATTTAATTTCCCAATTAAAAAAATGTGATGCCAAGAATGTAAATTTCTATATAAAAAAAAAATAGAAAAAAATGAAATATTGATTACATTTTATTTTCAGCAAATGACAAGAAAAAAGATTCACAGTTTTTTTTGCAATAATCATTTTCATTAATGAATTTCCAAGTAAACATCACTTTCATTGACATAATAACTATATTTAAATGTCAGTACTCCTAATCCGATCTATTCGTTCATAAAGTAATTCTGTAAAAAAAAAAAAAAAAAAAAAAAAAAAAAATAAAAAAAAAAAAACTTTAACCTTTCAACCCAAAAAAAAAAAAAACCAAAAACAAACACAAAAATTACCTTATCTCTTTTTATTTTTTTTTTTTTTTTTTTTTTTTTT
>JAQQRF010000765.1:0-27989 GCA_030523145.1 Trissolcus brochymenae | reverse complement strand
CATAGCGCTCTTCTCGTTAAATTAATTTACGTTGACATTATTATTTTTTATTAAAGAAATCTGTAATGTCGGTAACTTCCGGTTTGACATCCTCTTAAGCTGCCACGGAGTTAGGGGCTTCTTCTTAACAATGTAAACAAACCATAATTTCTTCGAATAACCTACACCTCGAAAACTATTAATCAGTATTCGTCAAAGTTTTCTAATAAAAATTGAGTTTTTTGTGTAGGAATGTGTACAATAAGTGAAAAAATCTCGTTAAATTGATTCACAATTACATCATCAATTTTAATTAAAGAAATCTGTAATGTCGATAACTTCCGGTTTGACCTCACCTTAACCTATAAAGCTGCAAGTCAAAAATAGGTTAAGTATTATTTCGCAATTGTTAAATTGTCTGGATTGCGAATACGTTTGTCAAGAACAAAACATTTCGCAATGAGAATGTGTTGATCTGATGCTCAACAATCTACAATATTAATCCAGTTTGTTTTCGAAGTGATTTTTTGAATGCATTCGCTTGCCGGATAAATCAGTCTGGACGGTCAACGGCTGTTGGGTCGGGCCGAAAGGGCAGATTCGTAATCCCGTAATTCTTGGCAGGCTCTGCGAAGCAAAGCCCGTAAGCAAGCAAAGTATTGTACATACGAGACCTCTAAGAGACTAACGATTGCGCCTGGTGGCATTTAGCGTGACTATGGTGTGGTGTGTGCGTCTCCGTGCATGTATGCTAACTCCAACTGTGATGTACGTGCGCAGGGTGTTCCAATGGTAAAAGGTCGTCACGACGTTTTTCGGCAGGTCGATCCCACAACGATACATTGAACGTAATGCCGCGCGCAAGACTTATTATAATGAGCGATTCAATATATTCGACGCAAAAAACACTAACCGACAACCAACTTTTGTTACACTTTTTGCCCGTTATCAAGATCCCACACGTTTATTGCTATAGCCGTTATTTCTAAACACGTCGACACGAACTTAATTCATTGCCGTTCATTTGATATACAAAAAAGCTACCTTACTTTTAACATTAAATTCCGTTATTTCAATCAACTTAATCAACTTTATTTATTCCACCGATTCATACCGTAAACGTAAACCTACCCTGATAACAACCGTTTATGTAAATGATTTCATACAACTTGCGTAAATGTAACTCCTCATTGTGCTGTATTATTTACATAAATCGTTTATAACAATTTTTTGTCGAAATTAATAAATGAATCAAAAAACCATTTTTGGTTTTTTAAAACTTAGAAAACTCAAAAAATGTTGTTGCTTGCTGCATTTATGTAAAGTTTACACAAAATTTATATCAATCTGGCTATCAGAATAGATCAGTTTGTAGCCAATGACTGATTAGTTATTAACACTTAATGACAATTGTTCTTTCATTTCAAAAACATTCAAAGATAACAGTACGTTAATATTCATCGAAAACTACCGAAAAGTATTGATTAATGAGTTTTCTGGGTTTTAGTCATTTTCCATAAAAATCTCATTAGTTTAGTCCATTTCATTATTTTGTCTTTACTCTTTTGATTTGCTAGTAAAATCCAGTCCTTCTTTGCAATTTTTAAATATAAAGCCATGAACCGTTTTATAATCAGTTACATAACCGGTTGAAATCGATTAATTCTAATTAGTATAATAAACCCTAAACTCAGTCGTAACTTTTATGCATTTCGGTTTTAACCCTGATTTCGGTATTCAAACTATCAATGTATCAATACATTTAATTTTTATTAATTTCGTCATTTTTATCATATATAATATCAACTATAAACTTAAACTCTTCTTAATGTTGCCGGCATTTTAGAACTTTTTACGAGCTTTTAAAGATGTAAATAAGCAATTTTGTGTTTTTGCTCCATTGCATAAGTCATTTTCCATTTAGAACGTTAATAAGTTATGATAAAAAATGGTTTTGGACGCCGAGCCGAAAATGAAGAGTTCAAAATTTTTAATAAAAATTTTGCACATTTTTTGAACTTTGTAGTTTGTTTGAAATTTGTAGTTTTTTTTTGTTAATTTGCAAAGAGAATTAAAAATATTTGTCAAAAAATGTGCATGATATTGCAAGTTGTGAAACATTCGTCAATTGTTAAACAAATACACCTGCTAAATATGAAAATGACGCGTAAATATGAAAAACGGTTTTTATCTTGTTGTCATTTGTGGGGACATTTCATAAGAGCATGTCGACAAGCGATGCATCAGAGAGCCCTTACGCAAGATCTCTGATCGACTATGTTGCAGTCGAGCGCGCGCACGAGGTCCACTAGAACTTCACTAGCTTGTGAAATCATTATTCTTCGTTACTTCAATATACCTATGTCTACTTACAAAAATAACGGCTGCAGCGTAATTGCTATGAATTATCGGATGTGAGATTAAATGTTATTTATGAAATGTGGTTGATTTGATACTTCGCTGCTGACAGTTTGATTTTCGATCCCGAATCGCGTGCTTCGGTGAAATTGATGATAGATGATATCGATAATTGATGTGTTTGTCATTATATAAATATTTCTGTTTACAATTCCAATTAGATTGTAATATGCAAATCATGTTAGTCATGAATTATTGAAGTTTTATTCCTTGACTGCCTAATTTTTTATATTTTGGTGCCTTTATTCTAAATTATACTTATATATTTACACTTACACTGACGAGAAAATAATTCATAGTAATTAGATTAGTAGTATATCAACAGTCTAATCAAAGACTATACGTTTTCATTTCAACTTTAAAATTTGTTCACTTTCACTATCCAAAACTATTCTTAATGAGTTTTTTTGACTCAAAGTATTCCTCTAGATCGATTATTAACGAAAAACATTCTACTTCAGCGATTAGTCGAAAACTATCTTTAATTATAATTGCGGTGTTTTACCGAATCATTATTTTATAACCAACGTATGATAAACTGTGATCGAATCGAACGGTTTTCCAGTTACTATTTCAGCTTTAAACAGTTGTTATAACAGTTGTTGGTTTGGTCTTGAAAAACATTGGTTTTTGACAATTTCTTACATACATCAGAGGACTAGAAAGAAACTTCAGTCTTTCCTTAAAATTCAATTATATAATGTCATATAGTATACAAATTTATATATTACAATAAAATAACAATAATATATACAAAATTTGCATATAAATATAAATGAGAATAGTCTTGAAAGATAAAATGAAAAGTATTAAAAATTTGGAATATAAAACTAGATATAGGTATATCAATGTCCACTTTTCGTCTTAGAAATACATATTTGTTAATCGTCTTTAAAATATACTTCGCACAAAAATTAAATGGTCACTTATCAATGCATTTCAGTGCGAAATATAATTGTGTAAAGTGACATTTATGATGGTTACTTGACGGTGAGAAAAAAAAATGAGTCACCCACGTTATGATAAATGGACTCATGATTTCGATAAACACTGTTTAAAAGTGAAATCAGGTTTGAAATAAATGCGAAGGCTCAGCCGAAATGGATGTGGCACTTGACGTTGCAAAAAAAGTCATTTGAAAGCCGTGCCGTGAAAATGTTTCTGCACCGATCGACTATCTGTAATAAAAATGTGAATTTCGTTACAGTTGCTGAGATGGTTGTGCTATTGCAGAGAAGGCACTTGTCGATTGTTATCTTACTATGAAATACTTTATGCTCTAATGAGTAATAATTTTTTCTGACAAATTATATATTATATTTCTTCATACTTTTTCCTATATGACAAAAATTAATTGGTCAAAATGAAAAAAAAAATTATAATAATAAGCTGTAGAAATACAAGTATTGTATTTGTAGAATACTAATTGTTTACAAGTTTCGGTGCCAATGATAATGAAATGTAGGAACCGCAATCGCGGTTTACAATTACTGTTTAATTACTCGTTACACGGATTGGAGTTTGCGTTACTCTCGTTTGATCCTCCCACAAACAACATATCCTCCTTTCTCGGTCCCTTTGATTATATGTCGTTTATATTCGTCATTAGCATAACCGTTGACTGGCGCAATCTTACTTTCTTTTCACTGCAGACTCATCCCCATCTAGCTTTAAGCGTGATATGATGCGCAATGATAATGCCACGCTGCTAATGGAAAATGAAATATTTGGCTGCGAACAATGATCCTTGCCTAATTAAATTTCAACTTCTATCTCACAACAATATAATGTTATGAAACATTCATTTCGTTCAACTTGTACATTTTCTTAACTGCGCTTTTTTGAAGTTCAAAATAATCAAATAAAATCGTAGACAAATGCAATTTTCATATACTTCAATCAAATATCATTTAACAAATATTTTGCCCAATTGGCATCAATCACAACATTGTAAATAACACAACTTTTTATTTCAATAATTTCATTATATTAATTGAACAACTTTTTAAGAATTTGATAAGTAAACGTTACAACAATATTTCACCAACATTCTAACGTCAAAATTTGTATGAAAACAAATATTGATAAGCATAAATAAGCCTATTCAGAAAAATGATTATATACATAATTGTGAATATATTTAATATTCAAAGTATTACAGATAACGTCGCCTGAAAGGTTAAGCTCGTTGTCATTTTCAACTAATTGATTCTTTTTCAGTTAAAACTGACCAAATGGATGTTAAATATTTATATAACACATCATAAGATCAATTAGTTTGCAAAAACATTACGATTCGATCAATATTGATATTTTTTTTTTTTTCATTTGAAATATTTTTCTTCCAAATTTCAAGAAGAAAAATAAAATTTGCATGTATGTACATGATAAACAGTTTTTATGTTCTCTGTAATGTAGATTTAAAATTTGAATATTATCGTAAACAAGGAAAATTTAAAAATAAAGATCTTCGAGATGAAAATATCAGAAAGGTTAAAATCTTCTGCGTAAAAATCTATTTGAATAAGTCAAAGGTCTGTAGTAAATGTCGTGCTTTCACTGAGGGCTCAAGAATAATGCCATATCCTTCATTGTCGTATAAAATTCAAAATAAGCGTGCAAGCTTCAAACGTAATCGCCGAGTAAACAAAATTTATTAAAATTTTCAGCCACACCTATATAATTACGAACCATCAAATTCGTATTCTGTATCTCACATGAATGTAATTTTTTACAATTCAGTCAGCAACAGGGAGAAACTTCGAACAAATTATATTTATGTTATACATAATTATTTATTAATCAATTTAAATAACGCTGTTTTTATTTTTTTTAAGTTAAGCAATGTTTCAAAATGGAAATTTTCCATCTGAATATATGTACCTAAGTTAAGGAATGTCTTTTTTGTTCTGAGTATTGATAAATATAATATGTCATCACACTATAACTGTCATCAGAAGCACCGTAACTGGCAGTTTCAGTCAGAATCATTTCTTTTAAATTAGCAAGAGTATCAAGGTCGATACCATAATAGTGAACAGAATTAGGCCTTGTTCCATCTTGTAATGTATGATCAATTTTCATAAAATGCAAATGTTCATAGCTCATTTGGTTCGTACGCTTCTATTAAGCAATATTCAATGCTAAAAATTATTTCATTGAATAACTAAAACAAGTTTTCATTTACAATACGAATATTTTATTCACAAATACAAAAATATTATTAACAAATTATGTTATAAAAATTTTAATGCGATGTTATAATGTTAATTAATTTCTATATAACAATATTAAAATAATAAAATCCATATATTCAAATTAATTCCACAACTAAATATTCGAAAAACAAACAGTTTAAAATGACTTAAACTTCCGTAGGTGTCTTCAAAGTGGTTGGCGTTCAGTTTTCAAAACACACAATTTGTTTCTCGTCACCTTATTTTCCAATCAAATATTTGAATGTATTTTAATTTGAAAAAAAAAAAAAACATTTTACATTTGAGTCTGATCTTCAACATTTTATTGTTTTAAAAAAATGTTCATTGGAATTTGTTATACTTAATATTGGAAAGTTTCAAACAAAACTGAATTGCATAAAATTGCACGCAATGTTTGCAAAACTATAATTTCATGTGATTTTAATCGTTAAAGGCATTTCATGGTTAAACATATAAAAATGCGTGTTGCACGTCGCATAACTGGTGAATGATGATAATGGAACCCTGAGGTACTTGTACAATTTTTTTTCTGCTCATCTCATCACGCCCGTTACGTTTCGTGCAGAAAGGTATTTCGAAATGCGAAGAAGTGCCGAATTATTTTCAACAGGGTGGGGGGCCTATTACAGGTCATTTCGATGACTATATATAAAACGCAAAAATTGATTTTGTCAGTCAGTTACATTTTTCGCTTCCACAATTTTCTTGTGCTCTCATCTTTCAACCTCGCCCTCAAAATGAAAA
The DNA here is from genome assembly GCA_030523145.1 of Trissolcus brochymenae. Classification (NCBI taxonomy): domain Eukaryota; kingdom Metazoa; phylum Arthropoda; class Insecta; order Hymenoptera; family Scelionidae; genus Trissolcus; species Trissolcus brochymenae. Next base: position 21,630 of record JAQQRF010000765.1, on the reverse strand, counting down.
CGGTGCGTGTGATAAAGTTGTGGTGATTTTTCACTTTATTTTTTCAATTTTTTATTGTGTTTATATGTGAAGGATCAACATTTTATGTTTTTAATAAAAATGTAAAACTCAGAATGATTTTGAGTTGAAAATAAAATCAGAAAAGGTTTTTTCCTCGTTGCCTTACTTTTGATTCAATAAAAGACAGCAATGATTAAGCATACGGACGAGCAATTAAAATTTTTTCACGATCCGAGTTGAGTAATTTAATACTTTTGTTATAGCTCTGTTAGATGTAAGTTCAGAGTAATCACTGGTCGATTAAACCTCCCGTTACGATTTACGTAATTGATTCCGGGATGTTGGATCGCGTGGTAGACCAGCGAAAACAACGATCAATGAATTGGGATCAATAAGAACCGTAAATTAACGATTTCTCCCAAGATTGACGCGATGCATTATATTATTACATTTTATTCTAGCTGACGAAATATCAGTTATTTAGCATATTATATTCAATTCATTTAACATTTCAAATGTCATTTGAAATGTCTCAGTCCTTTAATTAAATTAAAATAATTTTTTATTCTTATTTTTATAAATTTGAAAAAATTTTTTAGCTGAAAACATTATTTTCAAAGTAATGGATGTTGTAATTATTGTAATTGACTAATAGATTAAAATTATTACAGTTCGTGATTTTGGCTGCGTTGGTGGTAATGGCAGCAGCTGCTCCTGCTTCTCAATCCGAGGTTGTTCTCGTGAAAGAGACACCGTTGGATAACATTGGCGTCGATGGATACAATTTTGGTTATGAACTTTCGAACGGCGAGTCAAGACAGGAATCTGCTCAGTTGCGCAACGCTGGATCCGAAAATGAGGCCCTCGTTATCACAGGCAGCTATTCTTGGGTTGACCCAACTACAAATCTTAAATACACTGTTACTTACACCGCCGACGAAAATGGATTCCACCCACAAGGGGATCATCTCCCTGTTTAATTTTATGCTTAGTTGATCAATAAATTCTATTTATAAAATTGGTTTTGTTCATGATCTATCCCATATGATTTTAATCTTAAGAACAAATGGACACATTATTTACAATTTAATATCACTCATCTATATAAAATAATTCTTTTCAAGCTTAAAATTGAATTGAATTGCTTTTATATTTGTGCAAGAATGTAAGAATAAAAATAATAATTCTAACAATTTATTACTCAAGTAAATTACGCATAAATTTTTAGTTAACAAAATATGAAATAATTCGTTCATTTTTTGTTTTGTGAGCATGAACAACAAATTTCTTTCAAGTTTCAAAGGTTCCCTTTGAAATGCGATGTCAGATTACTAACTAAGCTCACTAAGACTGTTGTACTCAGTGGGATCAACCTGCCCACCCTGACATGGAACATGAATTTATTTTAAAAAATTGATTCACATTTGATTAATTTTTTATTCAACATTTGATACTGATTTCTTTTCACTTTTCATTTCGCTCAACTTCAATTTGAGTTCAATAATTTGACAAAAGTTAATCAGGCCCAAGTTCTCAAGAGTCTTAACTTGAACTTGGTGTTAATACGCCCCGATGAAATACCAGCCATTCTTCTAAGCTCTTTTTAGATGAATGGCATATTTATAACTTCAATAATCACGGGCATCCTACCGTCAGTGTTTTCAGCAAGTTGAAAAACATAAACATAAATGCATTAATTTATAGCAAAGAAAAATATTATCCCAACTCTTTAGCATGTTTTCTTGCGTGGACGCCAAACATTGTCCAACTATTTGATATTTATTTATTCGAATTTATGGGCAGTAGGTGCAACTGTTTTTCCTATATAAAGATACAATTTGAACACAATATAAACATACTCACAATATTAAATACAAACTGAAAATATAGTTGATTTATAACCAAAATATAATTTGATAGAAATTTGATGGTATCCATATAATAATAATGTTCACGAATTGGCTCATCGAACTAAGCAAATCAAAAATGAACCGTGGAGACTAGATTACGTTGGCTAAATTTCGTTGGTGGGCCCTCAGGTGAGTCCTCTGGTTCTCAAGTTCCTGTTTCTGAGCAGGTGTGTAGTCCTTTACTATCTTTATTCCCTGTAAAGGTGCACGCCTTGACTCCTTCAGCACACTCTTGGCGAGTGTAGGGGTGGCAAAGACGAGCTTGATGGGTTTTTTCTTGTGGGGAGTACGCTTGCCAAGTCTCGTCAGGAAGCGTACATCTTCCGGCCGTAGATCTGCACAAAGCTTGGACTGTATGTTCCATGTCGAGCCGGCGATTTTCCTTCTGGTCAGTTGCGTCATTTTCCACACTTCCCAGCAGCAAGACGTTGCTCTCTCTCCGGCGTCGATCCTCCAGCTCTGATAAGATCTGAGACACACGAAGGGACTCTGCCATGCGTAATTTTCTCACCTCTTCCTTTAGAGCTGCATAACTAGCTTCAAGAAGACTAATTTTGGTGGTATAAGTAGCCACATTTGTCTTCACTGTAGTTATGTCCTGCTTGATGGGTCCAATGGCCTCTGTTTTGATCGTCGCCTTCATATTAGAGAGGAAAACCGCTTTCATGTTGGAGAGCAGTTCAGTTCATTGTTTTGGTTCAAGAGATCAATGAAGAGCTCCTTAGTAATAACTGATGAGGAGGTCGAAGGAGCTGGTAGAGGTGGCATGTTTATCTCTATGCTCTAAATAAACTGCGGTTGTCGCGAAAATATCGACAACACATTCAGCGGATTCAAAGATGCGTTCAGAGATTGGTTCAAAAACTCAACGATTTCGCACTATTCCATAAAATATTTATAGCCGGTACTCAATCCAAGTATTTAAATTAGTTTACCGCCTTTACCGTTTACTTTCCACATGGAAGTCCAACGCTCAAAAATGAGGTTAGGTGTTGCCTGTCAATAAAAAACCGGTGACTCTTAAATTAAAATAATGAATGGTATGATGATATGATGGAAAGCTCGTAACGTTGGAAAACCCATAGATATGCTGTACTTACCGCGCAGTTACCTAATACCACAGGGTTCAGCTCTGAAATCAGATGAATCTCAACTGTGCTCTGGTCAACATTAGTTATTAGTTTATTAACTCAAATAAACCTTGGGATCAAGATAACTGCAGACCTCAAAAGGAACCAACAATTTACCATTGTTATGAAGAAAGCCAACATGATTTTTTATCTTCTTACCAAACCCTGCAACAGATTGACTAAATAGCGACTTGGCTACTTTTATCATGCTTATTCTGAAGGCAAGGACATTTTACTTTTGGAACTTGATTAGAGGGGAATGGCAAACCTAAAAAAAGCAACGAGAAGATTTCGCACTGACCTGAAATCGAAATGTAATAGTTAATTTAATTATTAATTATTATAAATTGAGCACAAAACAACTTATTAGCGCATTGTTTGTTTGTTTGTTTTTTTTTTTAAATTGTACATTAATAAACAATAATGTTTATATGCCAAATCTCAATAAAAAATGCATCGGTTTATTTGCGATATATAAATATATATATTAAGTTGTTTTTAGAAAATCTTGAATGTTTCCTTTGATACTTAAATGGTTTTTTCTTTTCTGATGAATTTGTTTCCTAATTTTCGACTCAAATAAAAATAAAATAAATAATTATAATATTTATATATTTTTTTTCAATTTTGAAAATACAACTTGATATAAGCGGGAAATATTTTAAACCAAACTATGCGTAAACATAAACATGAAATTTGTAGTCATAACAGTAGCGCCAATGGATGAAATGATCATATCTTTATTGTGCAAAACGTATAGAAATCGTTTCATTTAATTTCATTGCAAATTATCACTATTTGATAAATAGTTTTGAGGAATAAACTATCACTTGAGTTCATTAACCTTCTGCAGCTAATTTTAACAGAGTTTTTTAAACAGTTCTGTTATTTATTTATCAATTAAATGTTTTTGAGGATGTCCATCCTCCTAACCTATAATTGAGCGTTTAGAAAAGATAAAGAGGTATGCATTTAATTATACAGAAGCAGGGTATTTACATCGTTCATTTTATGTCCAATAAAATTAATTTTTATTATTTTTGATATAGGATTTTTACAATGGAAGGTACTTACAGCAGTAAGAAAAATGAGAAACACTACATATTATCCACAATGTTGGAAGGATGTACATCAGCACCAACAATGTAAGTGTAAATAAAGAAAATTATAAAAAATCACCAATCTTGAATCAAGTAAATGATGGAATCGTTTTTTTTTTTTTTTTTTTGTATAATAGGCCTCCAGACAAGGAAGCAGCCAAGTTGCTTTGCGAACTACAATATGACGTCAAAAGAATGCTAAACAATCCGATGTACTCGGATGTGAAAATAATAATTGATGATACAGTTTTTCAATGTCAGAAATTTATACTTTCACGCAACTCGATATTTAATATGATGTTCATTCTGAAACCAACTTTAAACAAGATTTGTCTATTCAGTCACGAATCAAACCCATGGACAAATGCTGCCCTGATTCGAAACTCTGACCAATACGGATTTATTTATCAAATTCCATCCAAAGCTAGTGAAACTTTCTTGCTGTACCTTTACGGGCATGCAATAGAGAAAGAAAAAGTAAATCCTAACCTTCTTTTGGTAGCTAACAGATTTGCTGATAAGGTGCTTCAAAATTTTTGCGAAAATCAACTAAGCAACAATTTGAATTTGGAAAATGTAATCCAAACACTTCTGATTTCTGTGAAAATCAAGTGTGATATATTGAAAATCCAAGCATGCAAGTTTATAGCAAAAAATTTCTGGAAAGTCAAATTCAAGAAGGATTTTCATTTGGTCCTTGAAAACTACCTCGTTCTTACTGTCATCCTGGATCTTTTTGGTAATTATAAAGAAAAGATGAAATAATAGAAACAATTTGAGTTAAAAAAAAAAAAAAATCAGAAAATTAATTTTATTTGGAATTTACTTTTTCAGCTGAAAACCATACAACTCTTATCACAAAAGCAACATATAGAGTTGGAAGTTTTGAAAACTTACTTAACGAGTCAATCGAATGTTTGAGAAACGCAGACTTGTTGTTGACTGTAGACAACCATCATTTTTTGGCTCATAAGAATATTCTTTCTGAGAGAAATGCTGTGTTCAAAGAGATGATCAATGCTTCGATCGATGGTACTCCTATTACCATCAACATTCCAAATGTTGAGCCAGACATTGTGGAGCAATTCTTGCTGTATCTTTATACTGGCAAAGTACGTTACTTTGGCAAGTCCATATTTCTCGTCAGCCTTTTGAAATTGGCTTGCGATTACGCTGATGACTGGCTGATAGACAAGTGCGAAAAAGAGTTTCTTCGCAATATGAACGACAAAAATGTAATTGACTTATTAATCACCGCTAACAATTATAATTGTAAACATCTTATGATGGTAACAGCAAACTACATTGTTGTCCGATATGACAAAATTATGGCACTAGATTCTAACCGAATGAAGCTTTTGAAAAATGCTGAAGCTGCAATCATTATCATGAACAAATTGTATGAGAAGAGTAAACCCCATTCAAGTAAGATATAAGTAGATAGACATCAACCATTACGATCAGATAATTTTAATTTTTGTTTTTTTTTAATTTAATAATTTTTGTTTTTTTTTGTGAGGTCGAGATTTTTTTAACGGGCGACTTATTCTGGATGTGCGACGTTTAAAAAATTCTGTTGGATCTAAAGTATTCAAAGCAAAAAGTGGACGGTGGATTATTGTATTAAAAAAATCTGTTGATAACTCGTATTTAGACATCCTATTGTGCTGCGTGAACTGGACTCCTGCAGTTTTTTCTCACATTCGTTTTGTTTTAAAGCTAATCTCATCAACTGATGAACAAAATAATATAACGGAAGAACTAAATATTAACAACAATGAATACACTTTTTTCTGGGGATGGAAGAAATTCATAACTTGGTCTAAGTTGAAGAAATCGAAACTAGGATACATCAAAAACGGTAGAATTACTCTTGAAATCGATGCAACAGCAGTTTAGTGCTTTTAAGAAAGAAAAAATTGTCATCTGCAATTTTGTTTTTAACAATAGGATCAGTTTTAAATCAAAGCATGTTCAGAGATAAAAATTTGTTTTAAGTTTATGCAATTGCATTTATAACTATAAGAGAGACACGTAATTATAATAAATTATAATAAATTAATTTAATACTTACATTATAATAATTATAATAATTATAATAATAAATTAATTATGATAAATTAATTATAATAAATTAAAATACTTTGAGAATGGTTTTTGATAATGAAAATGAAATCATCCGAGAAAAAGGCCACTGTAATTTCCCGCATGTGTTTAAAAGTGACTGATTTTCCTTTCGTACCTTTAAATAATTAAAACAAATTGTAATAAATTTTTATTATTCTTTTATATGAATTTGTATTGTTTGTATTATTATGATTGATCCAGTATGGTTACATGTTTTATGTATGGACAATACATAATCATTTTTTTCTAATTGTCATACTAATATAATAAATATAAAATCATCCAATAATATATATACATTTTTAAAAGAAATGTTCAACTGAATTATAAAGTAGATGTCTGTTTCAAAATTGTTGGCAACATTAGAATATTCTAAAGTTCAAAGCATCTGAATTTCGGTGAATTATAATAGTTGAACCATCTCAAAGATTTTGTAACCTTCGTGACAAAACATAAAAGGCAAAAAATTAAATTACATATAAGCGTAAAGCGTGGCAGGCAAAAAACGTTCACCTGACCGCATTCTCCGGGTCTTGTCTAAGGTCAATATGACAACTCTTATAAAATTGTCAAATATTTTCGAATACACGAGTTATATATAAAGAGATCCGAGTCGTCCTATCATCATTCAGTCTTTTCTTCTGATATCGGAAACATCCCAACCAATTTTCAAACATGAAATTTGTAAGTATCTACATTTCACAGTTCACATAAATTTATTTAAACATATTTAAATTATTCAATTCAATTTGTTTCAATGATTGCATTTAAATTTGAATATTTTATTTGGAAGTGCTAATTAATTTCATATACTACATTGTTGTTAAATGAATGATGTTTTCTAACTTGCTAATTGTTTTTAGTTGATTGTCCTTGCCTGCGTAGCTTTGGCTGCTGCAGCTCCTCAAAGACGTGCTCCAGAACGTTTTAATAGTGAAAATGAAATTTACCTCGTGAAAGAAACCCAAAACGACAACATTGGTACTGGCGGATACAACTTCGCGTACGAATTGTCCGATGGTCAGAGTAGACAGGAAACTGCTGAATTGGTTAATGCGGGTAGCGAAGATGCTTTCCTTGTGATTCGCGGAAGTTACACTATCGTCGATCCAGCAACCAGCAAAGTATATACCATTACCTACGTTGCTGACGAAAACGGATACCGCGCTGAAGGCGATATCATTCCCCAATGAACAATATAATTGTTACAACGATCAACGTTATATTAGTGTTATTAAATATTAAGCTGAATAATGATAATAAAAAGATAGTTTCTTAAAACATCTGTTTCATTTGAAACTCCTCAAATTCAATGATTTTTATATGCATTGTGAGAATTCGCACTTTTACTGAATTACGCTGTAAAAGAAATTCTAGTATATGTAATTTTAATGTAAAACATTAAAAGTAAAGCTCTGATAATAAAGCAAACATACTTTAAAATTAAAGTAAATTTAATTGAAACTGAATTAGAGTTAATTTGCTGTAATTTTAAACTTTCATTTTTACGGTGTAAAATGTAAAAACACTTTTCACATATTAAACGTAACATTTATTTTAAATCAAGAAGTTAAACAAAAATTCACGAATTCAGTGAGCAAAATCATTCAGAAGTCGAATTTCGGATACACAAGCATGTTTAATTTTTAATTTCTTGAAAATAAAAAAATGTTTTTCACTTGAAAAATAACATATTAATTTAACAGAACTCATTATATATATATATATATATATGTAAAAATTTTTAAACAGTGATACCTAACTTTTAGTCAAAAAAACCTTTTTTTTTCGATGTTTAAAAATTGTTCATTTTTTAGAAAATTCGCGCTAATTTTTGTGCAGAGTGTATTATATATTATTATTAATATTATTATGATTATCGTTTGATATGTATACGACTTCGAACATCAGGTAATGGGATAATCCAATATGTTAATTTTACATTTTTTATTTATTAATTTACACTTAAAAGTAAAAGTTCAGCCGTTGATCCCTCAATTGAACATAAAAAATGAAAATTCAAACAAAATGATAAATAAATATAAAGCAGAGGGTTCCGCCCCGTGCGCGCTACGCGCGTCAACCTCAGCTGCAAATGTTATTTATCTGCTTATTTATAAAAGTTTTCAAAAACTTTTTTATTTGGGACAAACACGTATTAGAGGTCGAGGTCAAATAGAGGTCATCCCCTAATAACGTGGTCTCGACCTCTAATCGACCTTTGCTGCCATAATCGCGTGACCTTTGACCCCATAATGACGTGATCTTTGAAACAGCATATGCGGCATATTTGCAGCATTGATGCCGCAAATATGCTGTATATATATGCATACAAAAATATCCGATATGCAGGTGTCGGAAACAGCGACGATACTTTCGTTTAAATAGGTAGATAATAAGACAGATAGAAACAGAAAATGTTGTTGACCTATGCAATAATTATCTTTACAAGTATAGTGGGCAGTTCATGGTCAGATACATTGTTCATTTCTTTAACAGTAATAGGTGTTACTTTCAAGTATCACATTTTCTCTAACTCATTGAAAGAGTCCCTTTGTGCCTCAGGCTGTGTTTATGCGATCGTCTAATTCCATTTATCATTAGAATCTCACTGAGATACACGACCGGTGAATAGTGTTACTTCATTTACATGGTAGTAATTTTAATTACTTGTAAATGGGCATACTTACATTATAAGATTGTTATAAAATTAGCATTAGTTTAATCTTTGGTATATTTTGTACTGCTTTCATTACGTATTACAAATCAAATATTAAAAGATAATTTTATATTTTGAATTTTGATTAAGTTTTTTATTCTGTTATGTGAACTGGAAATTTAATTGATCTCTTTAAAAATCAAATCACCTTATGATTATGATTGGATGGATTTATTGATCGTTTTTTAATCTGATATTATCTAACACCATAATCAACTTATTCAATCAACGGTTAATAAAATCAAATTAGTTTACAGGTGACTATTCAATCAAGAAATTTGATAATGAAATTAAAAATAATTCATTCATTTTTTTTTTCTAATATCACATTTATACTCGTCTACAAAATATATAAATATATAAATTAGAGAAAGAGGAAGTAAAACTGATTTGAGTACATATGTGACGAAAACAATTTTTTTTTTATCATAAGAATGTTATACTGTATGTGGAGTTTCCCGATCATTATAGGCTGTAAAAAGATTTCTTCAATGTTAATTTTCCTATTTTTTATATTGCATTCAATTCTTTTAATTAGAAACAATATTTTTAAAAAATATACAACAAACCACTTGGGATGGCTAAAACGAATTTTCAGCCCTATAATCAAATGATCGAAAAAAATCGAGTACATCAATTTAGGTATAAGAAATTTAATGACACAATATATATATATATTATAGGCTTATTTATATATTATATATTATATTATATATTATATTATATATATATATATATAAATTATAAATTTAAAATTTAAAAAAGGTTGAACAAAAAGGCTTGAATATTAAGACAAATAATTTTATTTACAGAACATATATTATTGATACAATATGGCTATATAGAAAATGTATGAGGTGAAATTTGAATTTATTTGTTGTAATAAAAGTATATATAAATTAAATTATTTAGGGATATGGTCGCCTTCAGCACGGAAACCGTTTTCATCAGCGATGTAGTTGACGGTGTAGAGTTGACCGGTGGCTGGATCGATATATGAATAGCTTCCTCGCATGACGATAAATGCATTTTCCGATCCAGCGTTTTTCAGTTCGGCCGTCTCTTGTCTGCTCTGGCCATCTGATAGTTCGTAACCATAATTGTATCCGCCAACGCCGATGTTGTCCGAAGGATTCTCTTTGATGATTACAACGTCTTGTTCGTTTCGTTGAGCAGTAGATGCAGCCACCAGGCAGAAGGCCAAAACAATCATCTGAGAATAGTTAAACAGTTAGCTTGTTAATGCAACAATTTGGCTAATAAAAAAACTGTTGATAACAAATTTAAACCTTAAAAATTATATATATATACAATTAGCAGGAGTCCGTATAATGAAATTTTGCCATATTACATTTTTGGACTTTTCAAAATTAATTTATTCAGTAAAATTCATTAACAGGGTTACATCACATAAAAAGGATCTATGTAAAACAATGAGAAGTGAAGTTTAAACAAATTATGTGTTTTGCATAACATAAAACCTTGATGATCAGATTATTTGAAAATAAATAATTAATACAATGAAATTAAATTTGAACATTATACAATTAAATGGCAATTACTAAGGAATTATTTTGAACTGTGAAATATAATGAATGAAATGTCTTGAAACTTACAAATTTCATTTTTGTGTTTATTTTGTGCGGGTTGTTAACGTGATTGTGATCAAGCTGGAACTAATGATCATTGAGCACTGTCAAACAATTTATATACAGGTGCCTATTGCTTTCGAGAACTGAACTATTTTTCAATCTTCACTGTATGACCTTTCTTATGAGTGTCATCTCTATCCCATTCTAAACTCACAATCAACAGATTTAAAATATTTATATAAACGGATTTCCTAATGGCACCTCATCTAAAGCCTGCACTTTTTTTGACCATTTCAATGCTGAATAATTATTTGTAAAATTTTGCTGTTTCAAGACAACAGGTGATATGTTTTAGTTTCTCATTTTTTTAGCAATTGAAAATTAATTGATTGCCTCTGCAGAATCTCCAGTTGCCAGCAAAATCTGTTATTTGAATATGAATTCTCTCTAATTTAACAAAAACCAACAAAATGATAAATATTATTAGATTAAAACAAACACCCAACAAAGTAAAAAACGTATGAATATAAATTTGTATTCGTCAGTCCGATGACTAAAAACTGATCATCAATGAATACCATTTTTTGGTCATTTTTATTCTGTGTTAATTACTGAATTACAACTTGGTCTTATATATAAATAAGGCCATAGTTTATTTTGTGAAACATGTTTTTGGTTATCAAAAAAGTGTTCGCGTATTGGAGATTATCAAAGGTCATTAACTGTTACGCAGTCACCAATTTAAGGAAACAGGTCATCATAGTATATATATACTGACCAATTTGCTTAAAACATCACCAGTGTACACTTGTCTCCAAATCCTTACAGAGCTCAACTCAATAATCCTTTCACAATGAAGATGGTACGTATGATCAGTTTCAAATTTTGTTTGACAAATTGTTGATACAAAAATAACAACATTTTACAAAATAAAAAACATAATGAATGATTGTATAAATTTTTGTTTCATTCAGTTGGTCGTTCTTGCCGCTTGTGTAGCATTTGCTGCCGCAGGATTACTTCCTCAGACACACAATCATAATCATCAAGATGTTGTCGTAGTAAAGGAAACACTCCATGACAACATCGGAGTCGAGGGTTACAACTTCGGTTACGAATTGTCTGACGGTCAAAGCCGACAAGAGACGGCGGAACTAAGAAACGGCGGAACTGATGGTGCATACTTGATCGTTCGTGGAAGTTACACTGTTGTTGATCCCGCTACTGGAAAAGTTTACACCATTACTTATGTTGCTGATGAAAATGGTTACCATGCTGATGGTGACATTATTCCAAAATAAACAGTTTACCAAATATATTATTTGTTTCAACTTATATTGTCATTTTAAATGACTTTTCCTACATTTCTATATTTTGGCAAATTTAAATTTTTATGATTTTTTTATATAGAGTAAAACTTCATTTGTGTTTACTTAACAAAGTGGATACAAAATCTTCTTCAAGTTTTTCCTCTTATTCAAAATTTATTATTAAGAAAATATTCAGGCTCTTTATTCGATATACTATAAATTTGTTCAATATAAAATTATTTTTCCAAAAACAAGTCATATTTAAAAAGATAAATAATGTCTTTTGTGAAATTGCGATCAATATAAGCATATAAAAAAAGTGAAAAAATCCTGAAATTTAATAAAAGTACAAAGTACCGACAATGCTATTATTTAAAATTTCTTTGAATCACATCTTGGAATTATAAATTACAAAATCTGCATTACTGCAGAGTAATAAAAAGATGAAAAAGTAACATCTCCATGAAAAAAGATATTTCGATGTGACTATTCATGACAGCAACTTAAAAAATCACAAAGGTGTCAGAAACCTATAATAAGTGGTTATTAACTTATTATTTATTTACAAATTTCGCTGTTAATAACGTGTTTATGTTAGACAAAGGAGGAGGATGATCGTCTGTTTTACACTGCTGTAGTTTCATCATTATATTTATTGCTGTATCAAATACATAAGAATTTTTTTTTTTTTGATAATTTAGAGTCAAATGTTTAAATTATGCGAAAATTGGTTAAACTTAAAATATTTGTATTCACAGTTTTTTCCTTAAACTCTCGATGTTTTTGCCAAGACAGGTGACAGTGACTTTGAACCTAAAAGTCATCTTCGTATGAAAGAAAAGTGAAAGGCTATGAAAGCGAAGGTATGAAGTGTTGCCGGTTTTTGGGATTATTATATTTACATATTCTATAAAATACTCGGTCTTGAATTCGAAGTGTTCAGTATAAATAATTCACAGAGAAGAATCAAGTAATACAATCATTACTGCAGTCAAGATGAAGCTGGCAAGTTTATTTATGATATATATATATATATATAAAATGCACGTTAAAATTGTGTAATAAAATGTCGGTTTACAAACTTGTTGATTAATTATTATATGTACTGAAACAAGGTTTAACTTTTTCTTTCTTTGATTACAAGTCAAATTATGAACTGTCAACACTGTTTTGTAGATTACAAACGGGCCAATCATAAAATTGAGGTCATTTTTATTATTCATTAGTTTATCTTTCACATGATCATTTATAATTGATTGAGATACAATTGTTAGATTAATAACATGATTGAAATTGTTTATAGGTTATAATATTTACACTCTTTACTGTTGCGGTGGCAACAGCTCCAAAAGAATTTCTAAAAATAATGGAAAAAGAAAGGCCAGTCGTCTTGAGGGAGCACTTCGCTAACAACAATGGAACCGGCGCTTACAATTACGCATACGAGCTGTCAAATGGGGAAAACAAACAAGAAACGGCTCAAGTTAAACACGGATTTCTAATTATCCGTGGTAGCTACACTCAAATTGACCCTGCAACTGGAGAACAATATACCGTAAACTATGTTGCGGACAAAAATGGATTTCGACCAGTTGGCCCACACCTGCCGAAATAAAACAATCAAATCTTGTATTCATTCATGTAAAATATTCAATAAAAAGCATACTGAAAAACTTTATTTAGAAAACTTAATTTGATAAAAAAAAAAGTTAATTTACAAGTTTTCAAAAATTACATCTTCTGGAACAGGTAAATCGATCTTGTTTTTTTACCGTATGAAATCTAAAATGTCGCAACGAGCAAAGACACTTTTTTAAACCCGCATGATTAAAATTTGGGAAAACGATTCTGAATTCAAACTCGAAGGCAAAAATTCATCACTAAAGTTCTTGTCGATATTCACAAAAAACAAATCGACCAAATTCATCCAAATGAAAATAGTAAATTTGTTAAATCTCAATTTCATCCCAACATTTTTGAATTATTCTTAAATGTTACATTTAACAAAGAAGAATTTGATTTTTGTGTCTCAAAAAATGCCAAATTTTGTTACATTGTGTAGTCAAGTAAATGTGAAACTTGTGAGTCAAAGTAAATGTGAGTTGAGTTGACAAGAAGTGGTTCTCGTAAGAGAAACTTTATCGGACAACATCGGCACTGACGATTACAACTTTGCCTACGAATGTTTGTCGGGCGGTCAAAGTAGGCTGGAGTCGGCTAAATTAGTCAAAGCTGGAATCCGAGATGCGTTCATCGCAGTCTGATGGACTGTAATCGACTCAGCTTCTGCGAAAATCGACACCATCACCTATATTGCTAAAAAACATGAATTACATGCCAAAAACGATTTGATGAACAATATTTTCAATTCTTTTTGTTTTCAATCTTGCTTCTATCAAAACTCAAAGAAATGCGATAATAAAATATACTTCAAACTAATTCAACATTCATAGTTTATTTCATCATTTTATAAAATACCTCATGGTAATAAGAAGAACTATTTTAGATAAGATTTTTGAAAACATATTTTCAGGGTTATTTAAACATAATTTTCAAGATACTTTATACATAAAGAAATAAGTTTATATTACAAATAAGAAATTTTATTTATTTTAATAACACATTCAGAATTTTTTTAAAATATGATTAATAGTTATTTGTTAAATAAAATATAACAATATAGAAATATTACATTTTTTGTTTGTTTGTTTTTTTTAATCTTATTATTTCACATGTTTTATTATTTAAATTTGTACTAGAAATTATACAAATCTATTTAATGAAAAATGTCAGTTAAATAATGAACATTTTTTAACTCTTCAAATTTCACAACATTTTAATTTTTCAAGAGAAAAATTCGATTGTTTTCAGAAGGATACATCAATTTTTTTCTGAATCGATGAATTGTCAATAAAATTGACTTCATTTATGCAAACTTTTTCTAACTTGGAAATCATCTAGTAAATATTACAATATCGATGAAAAAATGTTGCAATGAAATAAAAAATCTCAAAGGGATAATAAAAATGGTCAATTTATTAATTTCGCCCTTTTACTTTTTTTGTCATTTATCTATACTTTTTTTTTTTGATGATATAAAAAATTGTCTTAACACTTAAACATAAATGTTTAGTGAAGAATCACATTAAAATGATATCTATCAAGCATTTTTTGTGCAATTAAAAAAAATGTAAATATTGCAAATTGATTATTTGAGAAAAACATGACACAATGGATGAAAAAAACCGAGAAGATGAGAGCACGTGAGATTTTGAAAGATCTCTTCAAGAGCAAGTATGATATAACCGAAGATCGAATGATATAATATCCATGCGTAACAGTGGGTCCGAAAACAGGATTCGCAAGAATTTTAGGCGGTATTAGATGTATCAAACAGAAATGTGAGAGGTCACTGATTGGAGAAGATCGCTGGGCCCATGAATTTTGACAGGAGGAGGACCCCTATAAAACCCAGCCGGACCAGATCGTAGACACCAGTCTTCTCTTTCAACCAAGAGTAGTCAGCTCGTTTATCAATCCAAAATGAAGATGGTACGTATCCACTTACGTCAAGTGTGTCGCAATACAGTGTGCTATAGTTTCTTCGAAACAATTTTAAACTCTCCAAGTCTCAATTTTATAAGTGTTCCATTCATAGTGTTTTATTTTTTCCTATCTATCTATCATTTTTATCACATTATGTTTGTTCAATCATTTTAATCACGTGGACATATTTTTATATAAAAATTTCAATTCGGACCTAACATTTATTAAATTTACAACTGTTTCATTTCATTTACTTGCTTTTTATTGTTTGCATTGTTTTTCAATTATAAATAACCATTTTTGCAACATTTAACATACGTACCTTTGTACTTATTACATGGATTAATTTGCTTTATTTTTTCTTTATAATTAGGTCAATATTCCAGAACAAAATGTTTTTGTAGTCATTTTTGGAACATTTTTTGTTTCAAATGTTTTTCTGCCTCAATTTATGGTAATTTCAATTTATCATTGATAAATGTTTTTTGCGAATGTTGAACTATTTCAAATGCAAGTCAATGAAGAGTTAAATGCACATTGATTTTATATAAATGCTTTGCACAACTCTCAATTTTGAATGTAAATTGAAAACGAATTATACTCTGAAACATACTCCCGTGAATTCAATTCAATTTTGTTCAAACTGACATAAACAGATGCGAAATTTTTCCAGCTTTTCAGAATGTGTTTAAAAAAAAAATTTTTAAACATTTTTTCAAAAAAGAGAAGCCAAACAAATATACTTCGCAAAAACATTTTTCGCTGTTTCACTCATTTCTTTTGATTTGATTTTATGTTGTGTTTATTGTCAAAAAACTTGTCAACAAATTGTAAATTTGTTTATTATATTTTGATACGGCATATTTCTACAAGTTAAAACAAAGATTTAATATTGAAAAAAATGGGTTTGAAAGATTTGAATTTTATTGAATTTAAAGAATGGAGTTATTCATTTTTGTTTCAAGCCACTGGACATAATTATTCATTTGCTAATTTTGTTAGAACAAAAAATAGACTAAAAAATGTGACATTTCAGTTCATCGTTCTTGCTGCTTGCGTAGCCATCGCGGCTGCTGCACCTCAATTTGGACAGAACCAACAAGAGGTCGTTCTATTGAAAGAAACTCTTCATGACAACATTGGAGTTGGTGGATATAGTTTTGGATATGATTTGTCTGATGGTCAGAGCAGACAAGAAACCGCTGAACTGAGGAACGCCGGCAGTGAAGACGCCTTCCTCGTCGTCCGCGGAAGCTACACCCTTGTCGATCCCGCAACCGGCCAGCAGTACACTGTCAACTACGTTGCTGACGAAAATGGATTCCACCCAGAAGGCGCTCACCTACCAGTCTAAATTATATCTCGTCTTAGTCAGATAAGATATGAGATTAAAAAACAAAAAAAAAACAAAAAAAAATTAATAAAATTATGAAAATCAGTATATCTAGTGTTTTGTCATTTTGATGTACCCCTTAATTGTCAAATTGATATCGACTAAAATGAATCAACTACAATAAATCCTACATGAATAAACAGTAAATTATATATTCGTAAATTCGCATAAAAACCAGGGAAGTGCGTTTTAAAATTTTGTAATTCAAGCGGATCAGATATTCGAATGCTTTATTTAATAGATTTGAAATGAATAAATCAATATCAAAATAAAAAGTTGTATAAGCAAATTATAATACAGATCTAAAAGATTTCAACCTTAGAATTTACGATTATTCAACCGATTACCCTTTTACTCACCAGTACTTTATTATTTCAACCCTTCAAAATACCATGGCCTTTTTCAACTTGTAGGCCCAACTTGTATTGTATCTATTTTTTATAATATATATTTAAAAAGAACGTTACTATTTGATCCAAGTATTGTATAATATAAATATAAAAAAATATAAAAATTTAATTTAACAGTTGGATCAAATAATAATGCTCGTTTTATAAACTTGTCATTACAATAGTTCCTAAGTTATTGGTCTCTGAAGGTTAAAAAAAAAGAACAAATAATTATCGTAAATATATTTTAACGGTAGTTTAATTTTGGTTATTGGTTAATTATTAAAAATAGATATGATGTCCGGATAAATGAATACATATTTTGTTGAAGGATATGCAAGCTCCTGTGAAGCAGCATCCCTTCAAACACACGGATACAAAACATAATACGCAATAGGAGATCTCAGTCAAATAATTTTTTATAATTTGTGAAACTCTATTTTTGTTGCGATTTTCTGATCCGTAGCCCTTTAGAAATACTTAAATAAATTTGATTTTTTAGGAATACGTATTATACCACCTTTATCAATTTCAATATAAAACAAACATTGAAACATTGGCATTTTAATTTACAACATCAAATCATGTTTTGTTAAATAATTTATATAATTTTTAATAAATAATCAGTAAACTGAACAAAAAAATTAACATACAAAATGGATAGATTGAAAAAATGAATGAATTACAAGTGACTAAACAAATAAAAAATGAATTATTCAAGCAATGAATACAACAAATAATTAGCATTAACAAAATTTTCATGGTTTGAATCCTTATTATCAAATTTAGTTATAAAAACTTGAAAATTTTATGGAATTATAAGTTAATGTTATGGTTCGATATCTTAAATTAGAAAAGAGGAATCATAAGTTAAATATCAACTAATCATTCCTTCATCATCATCTTTAGCGCATAGGATAATCCTATGCGCTAAAGATTCATTCTACCAATGACATAGAATAATCCTATGTTTTTTAAGAAATAAAACTTAAATTTCTTGGACTCATTCGTAAACTGCATTTTAAGTTTCATTAGTTAAATTTTATCATACTATGGGTTAAATTTTATCGTTTTATTCAATGATAAAATTTTATGTTTTTGAATCTTTAAATGACATGCTTTGAAACCATGAAAATTTTCTCAGTGTATCTATGCAGTAGACGCGAACTGACGTCAACAGAGAAAGATTCGCGGAACTAATCGAGAGCTTAGGCCGGAACAAGGAGACACCTTCGTGAATCTCACACTCACCTCAAGTATGCTAGTTAAACAATGGTCACTGCCCCAGATGGAAAATGTTGATCAGCAGTAAAGAATAATATGTCACGGGTTTTAAATTACAATGATGAAATATGCATTATTTTATTTAGTGCATTTCAAATGGAAGAGTAAATAAATGTTGTCATTGTTAATGTTATAAAAATATAAATGAATAGAAATAATTGAAAATATAAATATCTTATTACATCTCAACAATGTAGATCTTTAATTTTTTTTAAATATATTCTGCAAACAAGCGTTCATAATTACTTTCATTTAAAATTAAAATGATCATTCTTGTTATTTTTGTTATTTAAAAAAAATGTTGTTATTTTTGTTAAGTTTGTTAGTTTTTTCATTTACAACTGCTTTAAAATTGCAACAGATGAGGTTGACATTATGTTGGAGCTCACAAAAAACCAGTACTGGGCCAAAGCTGCACCGATTGTCAGTGTCGTATGAATACAAATATTTGAACAATAAGTGATCACAGGGCGATAGACATCCGGCTTAACCGTTAGGATAACATCATAAAAGCGATCGAATTAGGATATGTTCGAACAGCGCCTGATAGAACTCTTTCTTTTGAGGAAACGAAATTGGAATGTACAAGAGCTATGTACGTGTATGGGTTTTGGGATACAATTAGATTCGATAGAACACATAACATACTGCATTATGAAATGAATTTATTTATCAAAGACTTGTTTATCTTGTCATTAACACAAAGTCGTTGGAGATAGGGTCAATTTCTATAACTCTGATTTGGGTGAGATTTTAATTGTAGTTTGTTAATGATAAAATAAAAGCTAAGAATAAGTGAGTTTAGAATTAACTCACTCAATTATTGAGAAGAATATTAGAGTTTGGTCTTAATTACCTTAAATAATCAAAAATCATCGACTTAGACTTTAAATTTAAATTTTTAGTGCTTTAAATATATTTCGTAATGATAACAAAGGTACGGTGATAATTATTCATTTTATTTTGAGTTATGTACATATTTCTTCAAATTCTGAAAGTATTATAAAATCGTTGAATAATGTTAGTGATAAAAGTAAATTGAATCCTACGATAAGAAAAAAATTGACACATTGTAACGAATCTGGAATTGAGATTAAATTATAGTATGGACTTGCTCATGTTCGAATCATGGAAAATGAAAGAGCAAATGAAAATGCCAAATTAGCATCAAGGCAAGAAACGGTAAATTATTAAATGATCCAATACCAGTTTCTGATTTATTTGCTTACTTTAAAAATAAGTGGTATGAGGATAATAACTTACACTGTAATACAATCGGTAAAGAGAAAGGATTTTTTTATTTTCAAAATTGTTATAATGATAACAATAAAACCTTGACTTGTCGATAAAGCCAGTCATTTCTTGTATACTTCCAACTGAAGAAAAATGAAATAAATAAATTCGTTGCAAAAAAATTACAAAGGGATAAGATTAAAAAATGACATTCAAGAATAATTCGATATGAAGAATATTTAATTGAAATTACGTTCATAAAACAGCTGCAATCGCTTGACGTGGCAGGTAAGAAATTGTTGCTGCGACTGTGCTGATAGTATTCACAATTTTGTTTATATAATTTCTTACACAAATTGATTGAATCAATTATTAATTTTATCAGTAATTTGATAAGAAAAATTAAATTAAAATAATTTATTATTGTAATTTATTTATTATTTTGTTGTAATAATAATTATTGTTTAATTATTTGAGCTTCTGAAAGTATATTGTATTATAAATATTTGAGTATACGCGCATGTTTTAAGATGAACACTTATGTATATGTGGTTATGTATGTATGTGAAAGCCAATAAAAACATTATTCATTCAGTTTATAGTGAAAAGACTTTCGATTATTACACATTAGTTATAATAAATATATGTATTAGAAACATTTGGAAAATTTATCAGTGAACTTGAATACTAACTTTTTAATTTGCCACCAAATTTTCTTCATTTTTTCATACAATCGTTTGTTAGTAAAAAAAATATTGAAGTTGGCCTGTTATATCGAGGCACATTGCCATCTATGCCTCCTTAAGCTCAAATAGTTGTTAGCAGGGCACACTGTCAGCTATATCATTTAACATCCCCTAAAATCCAAATGAAATCCAAGGCTGTCTTAAAAGTTCGTATTCAATGGCATTTTAACGTAAAGCAAATAGTTTAAGCTCAACAAAGTCGTTTCGAATTTAATGTTCATTTTCATGCATATTATGAGCTAAAAAACATGAACAGTACATCACTTTAATTATCTACCATTTTTAATTCTACAAGACGAATTTTAATGAATTTTATAAGTGAAAATTGTTTGTTTGTGACATTTTGAAAATTTAGGTAAGAATAGCGCAATAATTTAATTATAATAATTATGTATTTCATTTAAATTTGGTGCATCTTAAGATGGAAACAATAATCTTATAAATAAGTGAAAAATTGTATTATTTCTATCCACGATAAATTTTACCTACCAAATTTTTGGTATAATTTTGAATGTTTTTCCAATCATTCCTACTTTTTTACAATTTGTTAATTGAACGAATCATCTATAATATTGATGACTATAAACATGTTTTTTAACAGTTTTTATTATCCAAAAAAGAAATTCAAAAAAGTTTATTGTATCTTCTTTTGCCATTGAAATTAATCGTTGTGAACAAAAAAATATGAATACAATATTGTATATCCATATCATTTATCACAACCCACATTATCTCACAAATATTTGTAATCCGGTTAAGAAAATTTACAAGTGAAAGCTCATCTTTTCGGATGTAACAGATTTAAAAATGATTAGAGATGAAACTTTGATGAAATTTCAATTACCATATTGGTTCATTCGAAGAACGTAACATTTGACAATTTCGAAATTATTTCTATAGCGTTGTTAGAAAAATGGTAGGAGTATGTCTGTGTATATATATATAATCCGTGCACACCGAGTTGTCATCATCACTAGTCTTTTCTTCCAATCAAGTGTAATAACCCTAACACGCCAGTCAAAATGAAGACAGTAAGTATCTGCCTTGTTAAAATCAGTATATATTCAGAGTACATATGAATATATATATATATATATATATATATATATATATATATATATATATATATATATATATATATATATACACTG
>JAQQRF010000764.1:0-45498 GCA_030523145.1 Trissolcus brochymenae | reverse complement strand
TTGGTAGATATTTTCTATTCACGTGGTAATTGTAGCCTCCTATCATAATTAATTCATCCGCTTTTCGCAGCTTTCCGCGGTGTCCTGAGGATATCACGATATCCATATATCATGGATATATGGATATATATATATATATATATATATATATATATATATATATATATATATATAATTTCAACAGAATATCGTTGCATTGATAAAATTTAAACATCGAACAAAAATAATAAAACGAGACAAACTCTGACATGTTCATTGTAAATATCAACCCATCAACAACATCGTCACCATGCTTTTCAAATAGACTGCTCAATTATATATGCATATATATATATATATATATATATATGTATAACTATGAAATGTGTATATTTGTATACACACACACACACACACACACACATATATATATATATATTTCTCTTTGTTGTTGGGTGCTTTCTCCTTCGCTCGGCGCTTATTCCGGGCATCCTGAGTTGAAAATCGGCGAAAATCCGAGGGTTCCAGCGCAGCATCAATTGAAGCCATCAAATGGCGAAAAATTCGTTACAAGCTTGCGATAGGTAGTGCCGATAGTTCCACAAAAGAAGCTGGCCGAGCGAGTGCGAACGCCATTCTTAGGAGAGTGTGTTCATGGTGTCGTTGCTGGTTGATAGCGCAAAGGAGCCAGCCATAAAATCGTTAAGGTCGATTTTTCTTGCCTCGGGATGCTTGAACTTGTAATGTGTGCGCAAGTTGTCGCTACGCGTGTACGTCGCGTGACAGAGAGGACATTCAAACCTACCAGGGAAGTGGACGTGGAAGTGGTTCCTGATGTGCGTCACGACCTTGCCGCACAGCTTGCACTTGTGCTGGTTGCAGCCGCCTGGCAACCGGTCAAAGGTCAGCCGCATGCGCCAGGCAGATTTTGAACCTGCAACATCAACACAAGACAAAACGCTAGGTACAAGTGACCAAAACTCTTGCCTCCCGACAGAGCTTGCGTCGACCTCCCAGGAGAGACTTTTTTGCTCACAAAAGGAACACAAATTAATCTGCCCATTCTTTCAATATCTATTTTATATATAAATAATTGTGTCATATTTATATATACTTTCATTCATTATATCTTATTATATTACAATAGTTCTTTTTTTCTTTTTATATTGGATTCTCAAGGTTTGGGCCAGCGTCCGACGTTTCATTATTATTCTTATCTGAATTATAATCACAATTTTGCATTTTGTCCTTTTGTTTGAACCTGTTTATAATTACTTTCTTTTTTACAAGAGGGAGAAAGAGCGAAAGAATCTTTTTACATTCTCATGTAGTATATGCACGTACGATTATTTACACTACATTCAGTCATGGGCCATTTCATAATTTAAAAAAAGCTAGATCTAATGATGTGGCCTGGTCACATGTCAGCTTAATTTGTCTTTCATGACTGAATGTAGATCTTAAGAGGCATCCCATCGACGGTAATCATTTCCATTTCATTATCTTTGTTATATACAATATTATTATATGTACATTGAATGACTAGATGTTAATAAAACAAGAGACTGTCAAAATTTGAAAAATTTTGTTAGAGGCTAGTTTGTTAAATTAAATTATATCTCAAATGTGAACAAAAACTACGATAAATTATTATAACACGTGGAAATTTGAATTTCAATGAATAACAAATAGCTTTGTTTGTTTTTTGATTGAGAAAACATATAGGGAGTTTCTTTTTTAATTTAACCAAACTCAGGAAGCTTGTGGGAATAAAAGAATTTTTTAATTTTTTGCAAATCCTTTTTACGAGTGAAATAAATGAGGTACTAAAACTTGGGTGCATTCAAACCCTGACTTTAAAGCCCTCGATTTTAGGACCATTATCCCCACTTTTACGGCTTTGTCCATTAAAAATGTATTACTCGATATGTCATAAAGTCGAGCTAGTGCAGACGCACAGTGAGCTTAAAATCGGGGTTCGACTGTACTAAAATCAAAATAAAAATCTTGATAGTTATTTTAATATGGTTGATGTATTATCAAGAATGATAAAAAATGCACAAAAAAGGATTATCAAACCGGCATTTTCTGTCTGAAAATCATTGATGAAAAAATGTGCTCTTATGCTTGAATTTTGTGCACTCTTTGATGCTGAAACAAAAGGCTCGTTTGTTTATTCATTTCTGCAGAAGTCAAATTTCCATGGATTTTTAAAGAAAATGAATGGAAAAAGTCACGTTGTGTCTGTGGTGCAGGAATGGTGTACAAAATAAAAAAGTTAATCATAATATAATTGGTGTGAGTTCGATAATCATAAAAAAAGAAATAATAATAAATAAAATAACAGAATTAAAAAGATCAACGGGAATGAGAAATATTAGGTGAAATAAAGAAGAGATTAGAAGACAGAAGTAGGACACCAGATTCATGAGATCGATCCGCGTTTCACTCGCTTTTCATATTATATATTCTTTGTTTTTGTGAACTAAGTAAAAGAGACTCAAAGCAATAACAATATTAAAAAAAAAAAAAAACAAAAACAAACAAAAAAAACAAAAAAAAATAAACAAACAAAAAAAATAAAATAAAAAAGTTTACCGAGATTAAAAAATCAGACAGACCTGGACACACACGTACATACACTTATACATACTTGCATTGCATCACGATTAATGTATCAGATTTGTATCAGCGTTAATTTATTGTTCACAATGAGTTTCGGTCGTTACAAAGGTCTTACAATTGTTGTTAAAACGTCGTCTTAAATCTAATGTTATGATTCTTATCAGTTGTACAGAAAAGATTACACACTAATTTATAAATCCACATTTACTGACTAAAATTCGGCTCTTTAATGGAATAAACAAGACTTGGTGATCCAGCACAACTCTGGTTCGTCGATTGTCAGCCATTTGTGCTCATTAACGTTCCACGTGACTATGTTAGAGTCATAGCTCAAGAAGCACCATCAATATCGCTGATGTTCAATGGCTCGAGTTGCACATGTTAAACTTAATGTAATTATTAACAAGGTCTGCGAGCTTAAGCTATGCTACACGCACAAAAGTTAGCAGCAGAGTGTTTTTGATAAAAAAAGGACAAAAATAAAAATAGCGGATTAGTATATGAAGTTGGTGCAAATCTCCTTTTAACATCGCATGCTATGTATAAAATGATACGCGCGATAATGCACTCCCGCCTTCCTGGCTTCGATTTTTTACATGAAAAATGGAAACGTCCACAGAAACCAATTGAGAAGTACTTTTCAATCTCAAGTTCATGATATTCGACGTGTGTATAAGTTGTGCATATACTTTTAAACCCCGAAACTTCCAAAGCTGAGTGAGTGAGAGAAAGAAAAAAAAGAAAGAAAAATAAACGAAAGTCGGATAAGAACATCCAGAGTCCAGAAACAAAGAATGGTTATGATAATTTTTGTCATATAAAACAACTTTCAATTTTCTACGGATCATATTTATTTACATTACGCCTTTTTGTTATGAGAATTGAGCGAGGCTTTTTGCATACACGTATGGTGAGTAAAGAAGCTTCACACCGAGAACAGAGAATAAGTTTTTTTACAAACGTTTGAATGCATCTGATAGATTACACAGATATTGATGGCTTATCAACTGTATCTATAGGCTAGCAAGAGAATCGTTGTCAATATACTATCAACAGTCTATTATTTCGGTCAATAATGAGCTTTTTGGACACCGTGAAATACTATTTCCACGCACTGAATTTACATATTCAGTCTCGTGCTTTTGTCGCAAGCCAAACAATCGTTTACATCATGTTTTAAATGCAAATTTAATTATTTTCGATTTGATTCTTCGTTATTCAGAACAGCAACTTTATATTTTCATGTCCAATCAAACGTGAACATTCAAGTTCATGGGTGAATTGTTAAAATGTTGTAGAATGAAATGTTTTTTGTTTTCTAAGTTTTATTGTAAAAAACATAAAAAAATTATATGCAATTATTGTACAAAGTTTCAATTTCATGTAAATAAAAGACAAAATTGACAAAATTGTAAAAGTAAAGGATTTTAATAAGCATACTTTTTTCTTACTTTGATTTTTCTTTCTTACAATTAAAAAGAGCTCTCGCAGTAAAATATCGATTTAGGCTTGAAGCCTGTTATGTTTTGTTAGTAGAGGTAATGCTGTAACAGTGTTGAAATGATAAAAACGTGTCGTGTTATTAAACCGACATTAGCCGCGCTTTGCAATTTGATTTTGATTCAATCGAGAGCAACTTTTTGAGCCGCGCGTTTATCAAGTTTTGATGACACCCCCTAATATGGGCTTATATCAAAAGGCGATATTCCTGTTCATCACACACTACACATCTTCGCCTCTCGTACGTGCGATGCCACTCTCAAAATCGTTTTCAATTATCACAATTTGTTTGCAGAGATGGGAGTCGACTGTCACGGAAATTGGCAAAACGTTTGTCGTTTATGTCGTTATAATTATGCCGCTGCTACACACAGCTCGACGTGCACACGCCATTACAACTATTTGTAATAATGGTAGAAATTCAAGATTTTAATTAGTCAATGAATAAAACTAATTTTCCGTTGACTTCAATCTTACTATTGTTAATTCAAAGTGATTAGTGCAATGAAATGTTAGAAGCGTGTAATTTGTGATTTGTTTATTTATCAATGTCAATCAACGAAATTAATTCATTCATTAATTCATTTTCAGTCCTCCGATTTCATCTATTATTTACTATTTTTTTACTTTGTTACAAAAATCAAATTGTATAGTGTAGACTGTCAGAAACGGGGGATAATTGTATAACGAGCGAAGTCGCCAGATGACAAGTAGTCAAGAAAACCTTATTCAGAAAGAATCATTCTGCATATTTTTGTCGCATGATTGCTATCATGTCTACATAATCTCATCAAATTTCCTAATTAGGGAAACTTTATATCCTCAACCTTACTTGCTTGCTAATAAAGAAAAAAAACTTTGAATTCACCTTTTTTGCAGACTCATATACTTGAGAATTTTTGTAAATATACGAAAACCCACAGTTAAGATGGGTGACGCTCTAACAAATTTTACAAATTTTCATCAGTTAACCAAATAATAGGAAACAAAGAAAATTTCAATTAACCACATAATAAAATTTGGAATTGGAGTTAATATCGGAGATTTAATTTTGAGTGTGAAATGCAAAAAAGGGTGAGGTACAAAGAAAAAAAAATAAAAGATCTGAATGAGGTAGCCAAGGGTTACGGTTAAAGCATACTCTTGAGATCATTGAGACAAGATATGAGCTTTGAGGTTGTCGTTACGCGTGAATACGTTACTAGAGTGTGTGGGCACTGACAGTTCTGTGACTAGTGTTCAGATCTGTGGTGCGATCGGTAGGCGACCGATTTGCCACAGCGAAGACAGCTGTACAGCTGAGGACGACAAGCATCTCTTCGCACCCGGAACATGACGTTCTGCTTAGCATCAGACCTGGCTTGAAGCGCTCGAGGCACCCAGCAGGAGAGCTGGGGTGACCCCTCCCTCCCTCCCCCCTCTCTCTCTCTCTCTCTCTCTCTATCTATCTATCTATCTATCTTTCTCTCTCCTTAATCAGACACCACTGTCCAACACTATAAAAGAGAGGAGACAGAGAAAGATGTATATAAGATAAATAAAGTGAGAAGTAAGAGGGCACAATGCGGAAGGGATTGCGAGAGAAAAGGGAGGATGGAAAATCTGGTTTTGAGCCCTTTGATAATACTGTAACGAGTGTCGCAGACGTGCGATGCATTCTTATTCACTGACATCTATCACTCTAGTTTTTGCTATCCTACTTGCGAGAGACTAGTTGAGGAGACGACAAGCGACATAGTAGTTTGCAGCGGTGCGTTCTTTTTATTCAAATCTATGCAACGGTACTTTCACGGCTTCTACATATTTTCTTCATTCATTCTCTTTTCTGTTGATATTATTGTTTTATTTAGTGTACGCACCAATAATTTTCTTTTTCAACTTTACAACTATTGCCTATTCGTTTCGTAATGAATTAATGCCCAAGAAAAAAAATAAAAAAAGGAATGTGAGGCTCATTCAACGCTCGATTAGAACACACGTTTTTCATCTTTTTTTTTTTTTTAGTACCTTCTCAAACAGTTTTTGATCGTGATTTTACGTTTGCTCTTGCGAGATCAAAGTCTGAGAATTAATTAGAATTTGATTAGAAAACAATACTAAAAAAGTACAGAAAAAAGTGGAAGTTGGAAGATAGATAAAAGAGAATTTGATCTTTCAAAAGCATTTGTATTAATAATGCGCGTCATTGCCAAAAACGAGTGAAAAAGCAATTGAAACAAAATGCGCGTTAATGATGTTACTTACACTAAACGATATTTACTTTAAATTTCATTATGAGAGTGCGTGGAGTTTACGTCAATTTGAATTTCTTACTTATTATGATTCTCATTAACTTGAACTAATATTTAGGAAATCAACTTCAGTTAAATAGTGACATTGGTTTATCAAATTAAACTCTTATTTGGAAGGCTATCGTTCAAGTAATCTTTTATATATATACACACAGGTGGGGTTTGTTATTTTAACATTTCCAACTTGTTAAATCGATTCAAATCAAACCGTCTGATTATATACGTCTCTTTCGTCCGTTTAATTTACTTTTTAATCGACAGAATTCGTAATCTACGAAATTTTCATACAAATTTATTTTTCAATCGAAAATAAATACTTTTAATTGCACATTTTCATCAACTCTCTTTCTTCTTTTTTGTCGTATTTTATACATCCCCTATCATTTTGCATATTATTACTTCATTTTTTGCAACAAGAAAATGTTTTGAATATGCATTGCCCTGGCAATCGAACCCGTACTTACGTTATTGACAATCCGCAATTGCACTTGAAGGAGATATTCTACACTAATCCGCAGAGCTCATCTGCGGCTGTGTAATGTAACTTTGATCAGAAACCATTTGAATGAAGTGAAAATGACGATCGATCGACACCACACACACTGAATAGCAAAACCAGCATGTGAAATTTTTTTACACCTTTTCGCGACTCCCTTGCACACAGATTCACGCGTGCTGTGATACACTGATACGTATGTATTGAGACTTTTGTACACTGAGATTGAACAAAAAAAAGCAAAGTGTAATTCAAATGAATGGAATTGAATGGTTGACGAAAACAAAGCCAAATGGTTTAATCCGAGAGAAAAGAAGAGTTTTTCTGTCATCTAGAAAGTATGTGTGTGTGTGTGTGTGTGTGTGTGTGTGTGAGTGAGAGAGAGAGAATGAGAGAGAGAGAGAGAGAGAGAGGGAGGGAGAAGAGAATGAGAATTAAAAAAAGAGGGATAGAAAATTTGTCGTCCACAATTTGTCTAGTTCTGTGATCAGTCGACATTTCTGATATAGAAGGTACCTGATTGATATGCGCGTGTGCAAGCTAAAATTCATACCGTTTCATTAAATTACGTCAAATGTTTGAAACTTAATCGAATTGAATAAAGTTTACAAAACGAATTAGCCTGCGAGACGTTGGAGATGTAATGACGAGATTGTCACTTTGATGGAAAGTCAAGACTTTTTAAAATAAAATTCAAATGTTTCTCAGGGAGAAGCAAATCAAAGGTAATAATTCGCTTGAAACTTTTTTCTCAAATGTATAACTGATAAATGTGCGTCGTACCATTCTCTTTTCCAAGCCATTTTTCGATTTGTCTTTCTGAAGATCTCGCTTTT
This sequence comes from Trissolcus brochymenae, assembly GCA_030523145.1. NCBI lineage: Eukaryota > Metazoa > Arthropoda > Insecta > Hymenoptera > Scelionidae > Trissolcus > Trissolcus brochymenae. The sequence goes on along the minus strand of JAQQRF010000764.1, from coordinate 37,771 downwards.
TTTATTTGTTACCCCGCCTTGTGCTCTCTCTTCCTCTCTCCGATTTGCTTGCTCAGTTTTCTGTTTGATCATCGATTGGCTATTTGAATCTAGAGCAAACGCGTGAAACATGAAAGCTTGTGAAACTAAAATGAAATCAATGAGCGAACTCTTTGCAAGGTGTCGGTCTTCCCCAATAATTCTCTTTACAAGAGACGAGGCATATCTAATAAAGTACGCTATAAAATACTGAAAAACTTATCCTTAAATGGAACGTTTCATTACTCCCGCGCTGAATGAATCATTCGCGCGTAAAATGATGACTTGTTTCGTTTCTCTATAATTTGTTCATTTTTTTAATCTAATTCGATGAAATAACTCTGTCTCCGAAACCGCGACAAAAAATTACTCAGCTCAAAGTAGAAAAAAAAACTGTTCAATAACTATATCAACTGTTCATTCGATTAATTATTACTTAGCAAAATCCTGTAAAAAAATTACACGAGAAGCTCGATAATCTGATAAAAATTGCTATCCGTCTCTTAACGCTCCGCTCGCTTTGCGATTCTTCAAATTGTCTCTTTTCAATTTCAAATAACAGTTCTTTTTTAATTTGTTTATAGGTGGCATTGGATCGATTGACCAAGAGGGTGCGCAAGATTTTCGCACCGAGTGAAATTAAAATCGAAAGAGCAAATTGAAGGAGAGAAAATTAATAGTTCAGATCGATTATAATATTATTGACTAATAAACATTAATAATTTCACTTCATAAAGTTATTTTGGACGATGGAACTGACGAAAGTTTGGCGGTTGAATATGTTTTTTCTAGAGTGGAGATTTTAAATTTGATGAATAAGGATAAAAAAATATTGACTAGATTAGAAAGAGACAAAAATGACGGAATTAGATGCCATCGAAACACTTTATTATTGTGCGCTTCTGTGAAACAATTGTATGTTATCAGTCCAAGAATCGGAGGCAACGTACAATACACGTTTCCTTCATTCATACATTAAAATTGTGACTATGATTATTTCGTCGCATCAGCATTCAATTATTTTATTATTGCTTTAAATATTATGACTGTACTTATAAAAAAGGCACCACGAAAAACGCTTTTAATCTGTTTTGAAATAGCCAAAGGCTTTGAGACTAGTTTTTGACGACTATTTCAAGCTCATATCAAGAACTCGAATCTATTTGTTTCAGTCTTTGATATGCTTCACAACCTATTCATTTCAATTTTCTTTTTTAACTTTTGTATTGGATTCTAATTTTTCACTTTTCTGTTCCTTAATTATAGTCAACTAACTTATTGTCAACTACAAAATTGTATATAAATATTATGTGTATTATTATTATAAAAATGTTATATCTTATTTGGTTTTAACTTTAAAAATACATGTATAGTTTTCGTGTTTTCAATGCTTTCAACACGTAGTAAAGGTTATATATAAACTTTTTTGTTACCATACAAAGTAGAATACTTTATTAATCTTTCATTTGACTTAACGTACATTGATTAAGAAAATATATGCATGCATTTCGGCACTTGAATCACACAGCTAACGTCGTATATAATTTCTTTCATTGATATATATATACGATATCTCAAATGTAATACTTTTTTTATTCATTTCTCTTATTTTGTATTTATTTCTTTTTATGCGGATTGATAAAAATCATTTTGGTTCTTAAAAATGACGTTAATATCAAATTGAATGCCCTAAGTTGATTTTGTTACGTCGAATAAACTATAATTATTAATTGATTATCAAGACAAGGATTCATTGAGATGCAAACTAAAGACAATCAATCAAATTTCGAACTCAGGGATATGGACTAAGCTATAATTAGATGATGGATACATTATATTAAAACACCTTAACTTATTATGGAGTACCATTGAGTTAGGACTAATCTTTGTTTCGCAAATAAATTATGATAAACTCTATTCAAATAAATAAATTAATAAATAAATAAATAAATAAATAAGGTTACTTGACGAAATTAATTTATGGTTAAGTGTAATATGGTCGTGTGATTAAATTTAGGTAAAATCAATGGCTGCCCATTCTGGGCCCTGGTCTCTGTTTGAGCAGATAGGATTTGGGTTATTGCCTGATCCTTGAAACGAGTTTTTGAGCACATTATCCTGGGGGTGCTAGTGTGTCGCGCCTAAGTCATATAACTAGCAACTTGGTTGGCCAGAAAGTGTTTTGTCTCCATCTGCATAAACGTCGTCAGGGATCCTTCTCTGATCCCGTGTTTCAGTTTAATGTGTCTTTTGAGATTGTCTGATCTGGTCAACGAGATCATGCAGATGTGGCACTGATACTTGTCCGGATAATGTGACTTCATGTGCTTTTTAAGGTTCGCCACATTTTTGCCGCACAGCTTGCAGCTTTTTGTATCGAGTTGTGACGCCTCGAACTTAACATGAATGTTTTTACTTAAGTCCCTCTCTGTTTTGCAACGCGCTGTTCCTGGAATATAAGCATCCCGGTTGAGTGACAATTCTTCATTCAATAATATCAGCAATCACTGTGAGAGCTTGACATAACAAACGTTCTACTTTTGTAACAGAGACTTGGAAAGTAATCATTTAAGAATGTAAGAAGTAACCAATCAAACAAAAGATACACGCTCTACGTAGAGAAAATGAAGGATGGAAATAAAAAAAAAACACCAAACTCAATCAATGTGACAATTGTTTGTCATAAAAACTAAAATCCTAATACAATAATGTAAAGAACACAAACACAGAGTATCAAACTTATATATCTTTCATCTTCAAAACTTTGCCGAGAAATCAAATTCAACAACTTTCGATGTGAAAAATCGAAGGCTGATTCTGTTTACATTCCTACTGTAACACTCTTACCAACAAAGCATAAGAATTACTGAGAAAAATAGAGCCGGGAGAAATAAAAAATCAACGTCAAACAATAAGTGTTTTCGAAGAAGGTGTATAAAAAATATGTGTACTTTTTTATCTCCTTCTTCATTGTGAATGAACAGACGAGTGACCAGAAATTGTGATACCTTTTGTTTCTAAGTTTCATTCATAACAATAACGAGGATAGAGTCGCCTGATGACAGGATTCTTCGCGGTGAGATCACACACAATGCTCTTTTGAATGTACTGTCACTGTTCATAACCAGACGGCTTTTTCCCTAAAAACTGGCTTTTCGCACGATTCTCTTTGCTCGCGCGCCACCAAGACGTCGACGACCAAGATGACTGCTCAATTACAAGATCGAGCGATATAAACACCATGCAGCAAAATGAATAGCGCAAGACGAGAGACGTGAGAATGTAAGATCAAGATCGCTATGCAAGCGCGATGAATATAGTCTCGATAAGGGCATTTTCTTAATTAGAAAGATTTATTGAATGAATCGATAATTGAACAAACGATTGGTTTTCGTTAAGCGAGAAACAAAAATAACCAAATAAACGCGAGATGTCGGTCATTTGTTGAATTATTCGATTGGTCAGATAATAAATATTGAAGTAAGACATGCACAGAAAACCCTGCGTTGAAAATGCATATGTGCCTATATGCACACAAATATAAACTTAATCATTAAATAACAGTCTGTGCATAACAGTCGTTCGTGTATATACGCACATAATGAGTTACATATGCACATACATACACATATATATTTACATACCATACATATATACATATTTACATACACACGTGAGAACGCAGGATTCACACGATTGTACAACGATTGACTGTGTCGTTTTGTGTCCGTGGCAGAGAATTGTAATCGCTCTCTGCCACTGTCTTGCTGTTTGTCAATAAAGTACACTTAGGGGCACAGATTGTCCCAGCGGCAACTCTTGGCCTGCCTCAAACACTGCCCTATTTTTGCTACAAATTGACCAAAATACTGTGCTGATACAAATCAAAGGATTTGATTGGTATTTAAGTGTTAAAAAGGCTCGAATTATTACTGATAATAAACTGTAGTTGAACGTAAAAAGTATGATATATGCCGCAAATTTCAATTAAAAAAGATTTAAGAAAAATTAAAAAAAAAAACAAAACAAAACAGAAAAAAACGTTTGCAATGGAGTTGTTGAAAAGCTTTTAAGAGAGTTGGCAAACCATTTCTTGTCTTCTATTAATATATAATGTAGTTAAAATGGAAGTTAAACCATGATTGGAGGAGAAAAAAAACGAAAGAAAGAAAGAGTTTTTGATTGTTACTGGCACAGTGGAATTAACCTAAGCATCCACACGCACGCACACGAGATCTCGTTAATATGAGCATATGTACAGTGTGTAGAACAACAGAACAGTTGCACAGAATCAACAACCCATCAACACGCATTAACAGCCCATATGTCAACCTCAAACATAACAGGTGTACGTATGTCCATTTGCTTATACCATTTCCCAAACTAGTACGTTTAAAGATCTTCAATATATACTCATGTCAAGATTATCGGCCACGATAATATCTACCCACCGAATGACATAGCAAATGCACTATACCATCACCAGATGAAAAAACACTAATCACTTATCTAATTAATATAATACACATGTAAAAGTAGTTATTCTTTGCTCTTTAAAAAATCTTTCACTCGACCAAGCTTGCCGAAATTGGAAATAGAGGGATGCCCGTCTTGTCAGACTACGTACGATGTTTTTACTTTCAGATTCTTTACAAAACTTACATGCACTTCTCCCTCGATTTCGCAGATTGAACGAACTTTTTACCGTGTAAACAATTTTAATGATTTTTATAATTTTGTTCAATTTTTTCACAATTTTTCCCTTTTATTTTGAAATGGAATTTCATCTTTATATTTTCCAAGTGTGGTTTCATTCTTGAACTTATGAATTTTTGTCATTCTCGCCACACTGAAAAGTCCGTTGTATCTGTTCTGACTGACTAAATAGTCTTTGTCTGATTGAAGTAAATGAAGTTACAAAATCTTACCATCAAATCCATCGAGCATCTCGTGTTGTTGACTGTGCTGATCCGAAGATTCAATTCCCGACATACTATCATTGAGCGCGACTGGTGTGTGTCCTCCTTCATCGCCGCTCATTAGTGCGACAGGGTGACTCTACATGCACATAATAAACCAAATCTTTAATAACCATTCAACAGGTTTTCCTAGGTTTCATTTGTTCTTGTAAGTGTGATACAAAGCCAGATTATCGCGAAACAAGAGGATTACATTTCTCTATCAACCAGTTTACACTTGCTTATCTTCTTTTCAAACAAATTCTATTTTCACGCTTGTATACTGCTTCAAAGTTGTCCTGTCAGCAATTTTTTTTTTTTTTTTTTCAATTCAATTTTGCATTGTACTGTTTTTTTTTCTTTTTTACGTTTAGTCTTCTAAGTAAACGTGGCAAATTTGATTTTAGATAAGAATTTATGGTACAGTCTTGGTGAAATTATCCTCACCCTTTATTGTTCACCCATTTTATAAAGAAAGATTATTATTATTATTATTATTATTTTTTTCATTTTTTATGTTGCTATATTTTCAACATTTCAATTTATAAATCGTTTTCATGTGAAAGTTTCATATAGTAGAAGTCATTTCATTTGCCAAGCACACTCCATAATATATTTATTCAAAGAGCAATTATATAGAAAACCGCATTCGGGCAGGGTATGAAACATCTCTGCAACTTCGAAAAATCAATTTGACGTTACAACTTACAAAACAAAGCGGTTCACAATTTTAATTCAACAGAAACAAAATTATAAATGAAATAATGTCTACAACTTATTCAAGACATTTCATGTACAACGACTGATATATTTTATAATAGTACAATTATTATCGACACTAGGGAAATAATTTTAATTTTCTATACAGAGGTGTATTTCGCTTTTTTTGTAGTAATAATGGAATATATTTGAAAAAATGTTGAAAAAATAATGTATGACCTTGATATTCCAAAAACACAAAGACATACAGATTAAAACATTTAGCATTAAAAATTGAAACGTGACAAATTTCAGATACGACATGATAACAACTTTCTACCAGAGAATATAATCATTTTTATCTATGTAGATATTAATTTTTATACACTCAACTTTTTTGCATAATCAGGACCGGAAATTCGAAATTTTTCGCATAATCTAATGCGCATGATTTTTCACGGTTCACCAACTGATGTTCCTTCAAATGTTAATTATAAAATAGCTTTTGTGATTACATTTTGCAAAACGCTGAAGGAAAAAAGCACAAAACAATTTAATTTTTAACATAAATGATAATTTTTAGAAAAATGGTCAACTTTATTGTGAGAAAAATGATTATTTTCGTTTTTCGTTTAAAAATCTTGCTGATACAACCTCCCTTCCGGTATGGAAAAAAGACGAAAGAATAAAAAAACGCTGATACTAAAAAAAGTGTACTTTGAGTTTTTAAGTTATAAAATTTTTAATTTTGTTATAAATGTATCAAAATTTTGTTCCATATAAATAGTAAATTATGATGTTCATTTCTCTCTGTGAACATAAATTATTAACATAAATATTCACAATTGAGACGGAAATTAATAGTATTAATTATAATAGAATTAATTATTCTGTTAATTATGCCTGTCAACTAGTATGATGTGAAATCAATAAAATTGTATAATGTTATAAGAATACAATTTTTTGCAATAATAAATAATTTTCCATAGTTATACATTAGAATTTATTATTGTTTAGAAGTAATTATTGAATTTCATTTTATATTTCAAAATCTAGTAAGAATAGTTTTTTTAATTCGTTTGAAATATTATTTGATATCAATGGTTTATTTTCTACTGTAAATTGTACTGTAAAATAATTATTTAATACTGAAATTCGTTATTTAAATTTTACAGACATAAACTATTATCAAACATTTTCAATTGTTATAATTTTTTTCCGTGATAGAAAGCCATTTTGTTTTATCAAACTACACATTTTGAACATGCTGTTTACATATCAAAAAGCAGGGTTAAAATAAAATTTCAGCTTGAAAAAAATCGGAATAAAGGAAAAATTAGAAATTGTATTTCGTTCTTATAAGCATAATTTCTCTACTTGGTACTATGATCAAATTTAATATTGAATAAGATGATTTTGGAAAAGGCTTTTATGACATATTTTTAAAATAGGTAGTAATTAATTGAAAGCTAATTGGTATTTTATAATAAAAGGGCGTTGTTTACCCGCGTATCACATAATATTCCGTTAAAGCGCCTAAAGGCGGTGAATTTCCGAAAAACTGTATTTTATAATAAAAATTATACTTAATTTTTATCAGTATACTTGAACAACTGGATCAATTGTGTTATCTTAACGGATACCATTTGAATTGATCTATTATAACTGCCATGAATGCATGCAATATCATTTTGAATTTGTATAATGTTTTAAGGAGAATCTAACAAAAAAAAAAAGAAATAAAAAAATTAAAAAAAAATAGGTTACACAACATTAAATTTTATTTAAAATTTGCTATGGCAGTCAGACATCATATCTATTTGTGATGGTGATTTCGCTCCTCTATGGATCTATAGTTAAGATAAAGGGCCTAATCGTTAATAACTAAAAAGGTCAATCCAGAAGTCAATAATCGCGACTTCCAAAGAAAAGGTAAGAAACAGAAACTAAACAAGTGATAAGCTGATACTCCAATGAGTGCATATTCATGCGACAAGCATTATTACACTTACTGGAAGAGAAATGTTGTCATGAAAATCTGGCATGTGATGATAAACTTCTTGTTTTATAGGGGGTTGAGGTTGAGATGGAGACATGGGTCGCCCACCATCTTCTATTTCGCTTCCCAGAGTGTTATTTACCTTTGGAACTGTAGGACTTAATTTGTAACTACTGTGTGAGGATGCCTGAAAAAAAAAACGTACTCATATGATTAATGAGTTTCATTTGTCAATTCGCAACGCATGAACTTAAAATTAAAAATTCGATTTGAAAGCAAAGTAATTCATGAAACTAGGCAGAAGAAAAAAACGTGTGTTTATCAAACAATTTAACAGCATTATATAACACAGTTGTCCTTGAGGATACGTATTTTGAATCCTTAATAATTTAGACAAAATAAAGGTCCTTAATCAAGGACGAACAGAGTGTAATATTGATATGCATACGTAAGTATGTAGACGCATCGAGAGTAAGGTCCAAGAGCGAGAGAAAGTTTTTAATATTTCAAAATGATTTAAGCGGAAGAGTAAAACAGCGCAGCGAGGTTTTGAGATAGAAACAAAATGTATGCAAATAACAGGTAATTTTGAGGCGCAGAGAAAAAAATGGAGTGTGTACACAAAAGAATGGGCGAATTTGCAAAACTCAATTGCGAGATACAAAGAGTATAAACGAATATTGCACGATGATATATATGACGTCACAAAATTTATATGCTCGAGCAATTATTTTGATATAAAAGTGTGTTGCGATACTCTTAAACTTAAATACCCAACAAATTATACAAAAACAATATAAAAAGAAACTAGTACAAATGCAAATAACAATAGTGGGAATGCAAGTTCGTAAGCAATGCCTTTTATCTGATAAATATTATTAATGATATCATCAAAAAATCGGTGCTATGTATGTCGAATTTTTTGTTATTTGTTTGAAATAATTTTCGTTTAATAAGTATTAAGTGAATTAACAAATGTCTGCTTTGAGGTGTGATTGAGCATATGTAGTAGTGCTGCTTTGCCTGGACGTTACGCAACCGTGTTGTTATCATAAAACAGACAAAGCATTGTAAAATTAAATAAACAAACAATATTTCATACAAGCTCATTAGCTGTGTACATTAACTGTACAATTTTTCCGTCCTTAAAAATCTATTATGTTGTAAAGACAATGTAGCCCAATTTTCATGAATTGTTAACTATTATAAAAGTATTAGATGTTTAGTGTATGAGACATTTCAAATCATCTTTGCAAATTTGTTTGGAAAATATAAAAAAAATCTGTTTCTTAGATTCCTAACATTGATATTTTAATAAATACTTTTTTTATATGATTAAATTCTCTAAAATCTTTATATGATTTTTATTCTCTACTAGTCATTATCAAAGTGACGTTACAAATTTGTTTATTAGATGACAGTAATTTATATGTGATTGATATCGTTGCTTTTTTTAATTTTCAAGTATAGATTATAATATAAACAACTGGTACAAATTAGGCCGGTATATTTATAAAGTGCAAATTAAATTTCGAATGTTGTGCGAATGTTTTATTTTTTGTCTATTTTATAATTTATCAATGTTTTTATGCGACGTTCCTCATTTACGATAATGAAATTTAAAAAAATTTTAATCAGAAATAAAATAATAGTTTCAAAAAATTGTAACAAGATCTTATGTAACTTTGATATATCGTTGTCGAAATAAAGAATGTTCATTTCGATTCCTGTAATCTATCAATTAGGGATTTTTTTAAGAGCTTTGAGATTATTTTCAATGGAGATAAAAAAGCAATTTAAAAAAAAATTGAAGCTATTAAACTGGACAAAAATTTAAAAAAATCAAAACGGCCAAAATAGTTGTAATATACAGATTTAATTACAAGGCTGAAAATTATCATGCAAGCCACTATTAAAAACTAATTGTATTATTCAAAATTAATCGCGAGCGCGCTATGATTTTAATTGGCTCTCAAAATAGGAATAAAAAATTACATTAGATAAAAAAATCATATGAAATGACATTTTCCCAAAAAAAAAAAAAAAAAAAAAAAAAAAAAAAAAAAAAAAAAAAAAAAAAAAAAAAAAAAAAAAAAAAAAAAAAAAAAAAAAAAAAAAAAAAAAATAAAGGCCGAACAAAAATTATAATTCGAGAAGCGAACTTCAAGGAATACAAAACTTGACAACCGCGATAAAAGCAATTTAAAAAGGGATAAAGTTCAATAATGAAAAATTCCAAGAAAAGCCATTGCTTATTAACACGATAGCATCAATATTCATTTGCGTCGCTAAATATGGGCATATATTAAAGAAACATTATATCTGTAACTTGACAAGAACAACTTCATAATTAGCTGTGTTTTCTTTCAATAATTTCATAAAATTCCAAAATCAAGATTTATATTATTTAATGTTTAAATATCAAAATAATATTCACATGATCCTCAAAATGGAATGTTATTTTTGTGAATAACTCGCTCAGACTGATATATTTGTGAATGATGAACAACTTTTCCAGAGGGCACAAACTTGCACAATGTTAAAACGTACAATTTCATAAGATCTCAATCTCTTATCAGTTTAATATGTAAAAAAAAAGTCTCAATTTGATGTTGCAAATTGCGTTGAAATTGCCTGAACACCTTTGCTCTAGTTGGTGTTCTCTGGAATTCTGCTGATTTTGATATATCTCGATATGTAAACAACCGTTAAGACGGTCAAGCCTTTAAAGCACAAACCTAAAACATAAAAAAAAGCTTTCGTGGAGTGTGCAAAGAATTGTTAGGTGCGTATGTAAAGATGAGGTGGTGTTGCATGCGATCAAAGTACAGATGTAAACAAACAGTGCACATAACGTTGGATGAAAAAAAGAAATATGAATAATAATAAAAATAAGAAAAATAAATAAAAAAGAAAAAAGTTGTGCGTCTACCTGAGAATCGGAGATGAAGCACTTGGCCGGTGTAATGGAGGAAGGTGAAGGTTCGAAACCTCCTGAGATGCGTCGTTTCCTCTTCTCCGGGTGAGCCTGGTTTTGAGCCTGACCGGAGTTAGGTTGGCTGTTGGACTGGGACGTAGGAGCGGAGGCGGACGAGGAGGACGAGGAGAGCGTCTGCTGGAAGCCGGCCGGTGGTGGTGGCGGTGGCGGCAGCGCCGGCGAGTCCGAGCGTTTGATGCTGGGATTTGTCGCGGGCTGCTGTGACGCGGTGCACGTTGGCTGATCGAGCTGCGTGTCAGGTTCGGGGCTCGGGTTTTCATCCTGTCTGCTGTTGACACTGTTATTGTCCGTGAGACCGCGGATCTGTAGCGCCTCAGCCGTCTTGAGGAACATTGGTAACATATGGTGACTGACGTTTACCTCGCCCTTGTACATAAAATTGAGCAAGGACTTCATCTCCGTGTCGTGGACGTCCTTGAGAAAGATGATAGGGTGTGGGTGTTTGTTTTGTAGAAAGATGTTCTCGAAGTACGGACTGCAGGCGGAAAGGATCGTTTGGTGAGCCTTGAATGTCTCGCCGATGCATGCGAGGGTGACATCGCAGAGGGCCTCGCGCGCCAGCAACGAGCTCAGCACGTCGGTTAGGTTGGCCGGATGATTGTTCCACTTTAAGCAGTATTGCTGGTCCATGCTGGCAGGCTCGCTCTCTCGCTCACACTCGAAGCAGCGTGTTCGCTTCTTTTCGTCGTCGTCGTCGTCGTCGTCTTCGTCGTCGTCTTCGTGATCGTTGTCGTCCTCCTCGTCCTACTCTAACGTTCCAACTCGTATCCACTCGCTTAATCAAACTACAATCAAACAAATCGTCGTGCAGAAGTTTTCTATCTATACACGCGCAGCTGAGTGTCGCGACAACACACGCACAACTGATAACCAGCGCCAACACGTTACTAATTATTTCTCAACGCATCCCTTTTTTCCCCTCTTGCTTTTTTCTCTACTAGACGCTGTCCTGCTCGCACCCATTCATGCGAATGTTGTACCAACGTGCGTGTGCATTTGTGTATGTGTGAGTGCTCGTCGCGCGTTTTTGGCAAGATACACTTTGCCACCTGGTTCCCGTTGCCGCTGCCTCTGCCTCTGTCTCTGCCTCTATCGCCCCCTCCCCCCACATCGTACACGCGAGCACCACGACTACACACGCCCGACACTCAGCTTGCTTCTATTTACCTGCTTTTTGTCCAACGATCTAACGCGTCAACTCTCATCCGCGCTATGTTCTCTTCGTGATTCCACAAATGTGCCACATTGCGGTATAACTGTAAAACCCTTCAGGGTTCACGCTCAGCTACTGCACGTGCCAAAAACATGCCTTTTTGTACGCCCTAACCTCACCATTTTGACTGTCCTCTGTGCAAAAAGTTGGCACTGCTTTGGCAAGATATCAAACTCGTTGGTCAAGCCGCAGCCTTCGTAGTGACAATTTTGTCAGACATATGAGTTTATTTGTTTTCGTGTCTCACTGACTGTTTGATGTTTTTGGCCACGTCAGTAGCCGCGCGCCATTGTCGACTCGCGCGCTGTTGCGTGCGCGCGAGAGAGACAACAAAACCCCGAGCGACAGAGATGCTCAGCAAGTGGCAGATTCGCGTTCGCGAATCGCGCCGTGACGTCCAGCCGTCGTGATTTGCCTGCGCGGCGATTTTACCCACGCGACTTGGACGTGCCGGCGGCCCGCGCAAACCCACGCCCCGGCCACCCCGCGCGCTACTCACCTTTACTCACAAACAATTATCCATCGCACATAGCCACGCGTCCCTTAACGGCCTTTACGTACTGTCCACATGAGCCAGCGACTGCCAATCCGCAGTCTTATTTTTAAAATTCTTTTGACCTTCGGGCGCATGCCGTGTCGTGGCGGCAAGCGCGCCAAGGGCGCCGCAATTCAAATGCGTGCAAGCCAAATGGGGCCTGTCACAAAATGCCTCAAGATGATCGTCCTTTCGGTATCTTCCGGCTGGGCCACTAATTTTCCTACTGATCTTCAAACGACGAGCACCGCCAATTGTCGCGCGCACCCAAACTCGGCGCGCGTCTTTCCCGCCATTTTCACCGCTCCACATTTTTCTTCTTTCTTCATGCATTCTCTTTTTCCCTTTATTTATTTCATTTTTATTCACAACTTACTCATTTATTTCATCATTTTAACGATACCATTAACTCTGCTTCGTTGTATTTTTAATTAAATGTTACCAAAATAGATACATTCATTCTTATTTATTATTAAATCAAAGTTTTTGTTTTCTATATTGACGTATCTATATATACATATACATATATATATATATACATATATATATATATATATATATATGTATCAAACAAAGAATAGAAGACAAGCCTTATCTTCAACAGATGGTTCCTAAATAAAACATTCCAGTCATTAAAATTAATTGTTATTATATTAATATCGGTTTTTATATCTTAACACATATGTATGCAATAGTTCAAAAAATCAACTTTTTCAAACATTTCAAGTAACTCTTCAAATATTATTTGAAAAGCTACAAAATACTTTTTCAGCTGGTATATATTATTGAAATATATAACGTTCAACAACATCTCCGTAATGATAATATTGCACGAGGAATGAATGATTGCATATAAATCATCGGTAGTATCAAATTTTACGGATAATCACCCATTATTCAAAAATATCACTTTTGTTAAAATCACTGTTGAAATAAATCTCCGAAGCATGTTGTATTTTTTCATTCATATCCAAGTTAAAATAGAAATTTTTCGATTTATTGTTATTGTTATAATTTGAAATCAAAAATGTATCAAAAAATTTGCGTACTCCTCTGCCACAGAGGTTTATACTTCCTCCAAATATTTTGAGAAAATATTATAATATTAAAATAAAACATAGAACACGTGCCAAACAGTTGATTGCTCATAAGAAATTTCAGAGTTTTATTAAATTAAGAATAATGCTTAAAACTATTAAATTTTAATTTATCTTCTGCCTCATAAAATAGTTTCGGTGGAATTCGCCAGTAATATCATGTCCCCAAATGATAAAAATTATGCAAATGACGATTTATGAAACTATGTAACGTCCGCCGTAAAGCCTAATAAGAAATTTTGATAGCGACGCCAAACTAATTGTAAACTTGTGTAACTATCGTGATGAATCATTTAAGAAATGAAATTTTGTTTGAATTCAACTTCATGAAGTATATCTCGCATTTGGTTTTTACAGACTGGAATTAGGTACAAGCTAAAACTTCACGTGAGTCAAAAATTGGCAGCAGTTTCATGCGATTGAAAAATTTATGATAGTTACAAATTAAAATTGAAAAATAAATCAAAAATTTTTCTGTCCTAGCTTATATATAAAAGAAAGAGTTTTCTATTGATATTTAAGTATGTAAAAATTATCAATTAATATTATTGAATTTGATATTTCGATAAAAAGTTGAAGTCTTAGAATTGATTAATATTATATTTAAATACTAATTATTTCAGTCATAGTTACTGTATAACATAGTTATATAGTAAGTTAACAGAAACACTCTAGTCTCATGAGACAGCATACGAATTAGGTAAGGACGCAAGGTTGTCGAATTACGTTGACATAATATCAATAATAATGTAAAAAACTACTTGCCAAAGTGAAAATGGAAAATGATCAGAACCAGTTATTTTAGTTTGTATTATCAAGAAAATTGATTGTATTCAACGTTAAGAAAAAAAAATAAGAAATATAAAGAAAATTGATTATATTCAATTTTCAAACCTATTTGAATTATTATAAATTTGATATTTCGTGAGAATTTTATTACAAACGGTTATTTATCGAAAGCTACTAGATTCGAATTAATGTTGGCGTTGGAATATTTTAGCAGCCGAAAACATTTCAATTGATTAAATTAACAAATATTTTTTTAGTGTAACTGACTACTTCGAGACGGATTATGCCGAAAAAAATCGTTCTATAATACTTTACTTTTGCTTGGTAAATTTGAATTATGCCGCACATTTTATCATAATAAATCATTTCTTTGTTGACATATTTACTTTAATTGGAAAACAAAAATAAGTTAAATGATGAATTCAGAGCATTTTATTACATCGGTTTTACTGATAACCATTTTACAAAAACGTTTCAATTGGAGAGTAAAAAGAGAAAAATGAAACAAATAATCGAATTTAATTTTCACAAATGTTTTCCCAGCCATTCATTTCAATCAATAATTTCTTATTGGTTCAACCGGACTAAAAATATGCAATGTATAAATAATAATGTTGTACGTGTTCTGCACACCTCGGTAGATAGACTGACAAGGAGTTTCAAGTTAATGTAATACACACGTTATACATGGGAAGGAACCCATCATCCGAACATTTTTTGTTTTTATGTTTCAAAATCATATAAATAAAGATATTTTTCTATTTTGAATGGTTCACATAAAAAGTACAACTTTTTCATTACATAGATCATTAGCAATTGAACATTTCGGAGCGTTTCAATTTGTTGTATTCATTTTTGGAAAATCGGTTGATCAGTTTGATTATGTTCGGAGAAAGTTGAATTTTTCCAAATAAACTTGAAACTTCGATATTTGCAATTTTCTGATTCAAAGATTTAACGAGAAAGGGAAAAAGAAATAACGCGAAAGCACCTAAAAATTATAATGTAGGTCTTGCAAAAACCTAAAGGGTGAAAGCCCAAATTTGGTGAGACTGCCAAAGGTTGAAAAAACTTATGTGAGAGTCTGGTGGGAGCCGAAAACATTCAAATAAGATGGCAAAGACCCAAGAAAACTTTTGAAAACATATTTTTGTTATTGTTTTGTTTAGGACAGGTTCGGTAAAACTTGCACATCTCGGGATGAGTTAACTTTTTTGTTATTGGAACAAATTGTAAGTTTAAATTAGACATTAGAAGACATTAGAATTAAAAATTAAATTTGCATTATAAAACGGCAAAATATTGTTTCAACTAGCTTTTCTTTCGTTTTGTTATTTTGTTAAACTTCTCTCTAGACGAAAGTCAGATATTATATTATTGATTTACCTTTATCTTAGATATAGAGACATTTCAAACGAAAATAAAAAATTGTTTTTAAATAAATAAAATTTGATTCATTTCTGTTAAATGAGTTTAAAATTATTCAAATTGATCCAATTTGTTTTTATTTTTTGAAACCGTTAGTTCTTGATTGAATTAAAATTCAATTTTCTGCAATAAATAAAAATTATTATTTTTTATTGTTAGCAACTGGCTGTGAAGCATAACTAGCTAGCTCAGCATTAAGATTTTTTTTATTTTCCCGTATTAGTTCAATGTTGCAATTAAAGTAGTTTAAATAAATTCGCGCTGTATAGATTAATTATGTGTGAATCAGAGTAAGATTAAATTCAACTTTAAAATAAAAATTCAATCACACTCAACGTTAGCATTTTTTGGGAAATAAACATCACTTAAAACTTGAACGTTTCAATTTGCTAACCTTACGAGACAGTTTTTAGGATCGATTGATTAAAATGAACGAGATTAAGAAATTTTTAATTAAACTTAACCTTATGTATTTTAACCGAAACTGCGTGGTCTAATTTTGGCCATTCAATTTTAGACTTCTTGCTTTTGAAGAAGCAAGAAGCTTTTGATGTCAATTGAAAAAAATCTCTAAGAATGCAGAAGAGTATTAGGACAACCTCTATTGATCTTTAATGAGTGATGAGATTATATTAGTTAGTTGTCAGATTGATTAATTAACTATTCGAAATGGAGCTTATATCCTGAGAGACACTTTTTTATAGAAATCATTTCAATTTCCAAATTATGGATAATAAAATTTGTATGTTATATTATTACATTTCTTTTAGTTCAAAAGCAGTCTTAGAATTCAAGTCTTTTTCTTAGAATACGCTCATAATTTTTGTCAACATATCAACTATAATATTCTAATATAAAAAGAGGGTTCAATTATTATCAAATGAAATGCCAGCAAATAAAATCGTAATTACCTAATTGTAGTTTACATGCAGGTACTATTGAGCATCAGTCTTACACTCTGTTACCGGCCTTGAGTATCTTGAAAATATTTGTCCCGAATATCTGAAAACTAAGAAAATTAAAATTAATCTTCCGTCAATTCAAAAGTGAAGAATACTAAAAAAATTGGTCACGACTATTGTTCCAGCGATCATTGCACCGAAAAATATTTGTATCACATGAATTCAAAGTGGCGATGGAATTTCGAATCAACATGCCTGTCTGCAGTTTTATTGAATTATACAGTAATTGAAAAATTCATTTGAATTATTATTTGCACAAATGAGCAGCTTCTTTGAACTTTGTTTACGAGCTGTCAAAGCATTCGTTTCATAGTCTGTGTATCGCTCGGACTGTCCGTTTGTGGTGTTTGTGTGCGTTGAACAGTTGTAGGTGTGTAGTTTCAATGCAATATGAATCGGTGAATTCTCGTCTCTTATTCTTTTCTTTGCTCAAAAATCATTCGCAATAAAGGACCGTCGTCGAAGAATATGTCCAATGGAAGCAGCTCAAGTAATATATCGTGGAAAAAATTAGTCGCGTCATTTTTACTCAAAGAAAGAACAAATATATTGCAGCAAGTAATAATAAATAATATTAAAGAACAATATTATAATTTTAAAAAATGTCGTTTAATTAACAAATGTGAGTGTGTTTTTAAGCGCCATTTAGTATCTAGCATTTTGTTATCGTTCTGGCTCAATCAGTTTAAAATGTTGAACCTTTTTTTTAATACATTTTACTTTTTTAATGGGATATTCAATCAATTAAATTGAATACATTCATTTCAAAGTGTATTTTTATTATTAAAGATTGATTATTCGTGTCATTAATTCAAATATAAAAATGGATAAAAACAAACTGTAATGTGATAAGGAATATTACTTAGTAAGTTACTTAACATAGGCAACCCGTGATACATAACCGCTAGAACTTTGACAAATAATTGGCTTAAAGTCTTCGTTATTTCGATTGAAGAACGTTGTAAGGTGATTAGGTACTGGAATTTTCTTACAGCATGGGTAGTTTGTTTTATATTGAATTATATACATACAATTCAAAACAATATAGATGTTACATATATTTATTATATCATATGAAACAATATATTGTGCATCTATCAAAAAATCTTCCCGAAAAAAAAAAAAAACAAACAAACGTAAAAAGTAAAGATGTTATTACGCTTGTTCTTATTTGTATTAATATGTTTTTTTTTAACTTTGTTTTGAAAATTTGTCTCAACTTTTCTAGTGTCGTCATATACATAAGTTATACTACTGATTTAATACAATCCCAAAGTTGATACCAGTCACTTTTCAGACAAACTCTCCTTTGTATATGAAAATATTTATAACGTGATACTTATCAATATAAAATCATACAAATTTAAATTAAGATATGCGATTAAATTATTGTATTGTGGAGTAAAAAGAAGTTTAATTTGAATTCTACTTTGAATATGTTGTATATAAATCCGTATAAAATTTGTTTCGTATTATATTAAAAGCTGCGAATGATAATTTTTAATTTGCTCAGAGTAGTCATATTTTAACAAATTAAATTTCTGTTGAAACATATTTTTTTCATTTCCTGTAAGGCGAGACGAAAATGGGTGTTTGCTCGCAACAAAAAATATCGTGTACAACATGCTAGGTAGTTGACGATTCTAACTCATATTATTGCTCTACCCGTCGGAAATCGTCACAATATACTGTTGAAATCTAATATTTGAAATATTTGGAATTCACCCATGCAGAAAAAATGGTTATTTCTTAATACAAGGAATCTGTTGAACATTTTTATCATGATCCGGCTTACATTTTCGGATTAACTTCGGCAGGGATAATTTTTTACCATTTTAATTAAAATGGTAAAAACGAACTCTAAAAAGTTGTTGATACTAATAATTGAGAAAACTTATGGAACCCGATTATCGCTTTCCAAATTAAATTTTTTGAGGGTGACGGTTATAGCTAGGAATGCAACTACAATTACGGATGTGGTAGCAACGGCAGTTAAGGGTGCGGTCACGGTTACGGATGCGGTAGCCCAAATGCATTTGTTGATTTGAATATTATAAAAAAATAAGGAGATACGATACGTCTTCCATTGACAATCAAAGCATAGTTCAGTCTCGCGGAGATTAACATTTGTACTTTCTGAGAATAACCATCAGGTACCTAACTCTTATAGGTATACCTAATTTTTATGAAATTTTAATTGAAAAAAAAACTCTGAATATTTTGTAAAACAATTGTTTAACTGAACATTTAAATAAAATTACCATGAAACACATAACTAGACCACCATAATGGATGTACTTTTTTCATTTTTTACATCCTTTTATGTATGACTGATTGAATCATTTGAAGATCTCATTGCTTTTATTTAAATTCACAATTATTTTTGAGACCATTTTGTAAAAACGTTTGTTAACATGACAACAAGATAATGAAAATATCTAACCTGTTTGGTCGATGAATATATGCATCATTTAGTTATAAAGTCCTATTAATTGGTGTTGAAGATGATTACTATATAGGCTGATCAAATTAATGGCAGGCATATTTATCTTCAGCGAGGTAGGTTCAGTGTCTCAATAGAACATTTTTGTACGATATAGTAAAGATGTTCGACGTGATTATCAACACAAGAGCACATGAATAACCGTGAAAGTAAATAAAAAGGAAGGAAGAAAGAATTATTTTTTTAACGCAAAAAGTGTTGAGTCGCTTAGTTGTCATCTGGGCCATAAGTTTTTAGTAATTTTGAATCTGCGGTAAAGAACTCTTATAACGGTATTAGAATTTGCGCGTATTTTCCCGCATGCGATATATAAGTTGAATTGTTCACAGGAACCTTTGGGTTCGCGCATTTCGCTGAAAATTGTGAAACGCGAAATCATATTCAAGAGCGTCACTTATTCCATCTCAATCGACAGAGCGAACAAACGTGAAAATATATTTATAGGTTATTTCTCTGGTAACTATATGTGAAGTAAAAAAATTGTAGAAGGCGAGCAGGCTCTTATCGCTTCATCTTTGAACAGCGAAATGTGACTCGCGAAGCGAAATGCATCAACAAGAATTTGTTTTGAATTCAAGTCGATTTATAAAATTAATTAACTCGCTGATAAACTGCACACACTTTAAGAGGATTACGTTATTAAGACCAATTGGTAATTTCAACAATTCACCCTATTTTTTGCATTCTTTCATGTTTTTAGATTTTTTGGTCCTTATTTTTGTTTTGGCTAATATTCCGTAGATTTAATTGAAAAAAGGCCTCTATACTTTGCAAACAATGTTCATCTCAAAGAATTCTATCAAACCAAGTAAATATTATTGTCGCACCTGTTGAGGTGGTTCGATTTTTTATTTGATGCTTTCTATCAAGATGTAGTATGTTGTTATAATAATGTAACAAGAGAAGTAATATTAAAAAATCATTCAAGATTACTCATTGTTTTTTAAAGTTCAATCTATTTTGTTTAAGCTTTTTGAAGTATAAATCAGTATTTGCATTTTGCTAAATTGACAAAATTTTAAAAGAAAATATTTTAACGTTATTATGAAACTTGTTCAATTAGAGCTTTTAACTATTAGATCAAAGTTGCAAGTTGAAATTTTTTCCGTTTTACTTGTAAGAGATGGCACTGAAGTGAAAATCACTTTTAGATAAATTAATTTTAAAGATAGCGATTAAAATGAATCTTAGCTATCACAAATATATATCTGTTATATATCAGAATTAGAAATAGGTTTCAATATTTTGCATCACTTTTTTCTTACAATATGTTGTGCACATTATGGTGTTTTTGTACAATTTTCAGTTTTTTTTTATTCAGAAATATAAAATCATAATGTATATTTTTGGTCTTTTGTTTAGCAACAGCAACTAAATTAATCTTCTTTGGACTTTAAAAACTCAAAATTGTAAGCTCGTCATTACAAACAATTATGTAAAATAATTTAACCGTGTAGAAAAGTAGAAAAAAAGTTCGATTATTTTTCGAGTTGATTCGTGAAATTGAAACATTTTCGGGCTCTGAATTCGCGGGCAGATATTCTGACGCAGAAGTAACTGGCAGTAACTGACGTGTGTAATATAAATGTTGCATCAAAATTTCACGTCGCTTTCATTTTAAATATGAAAAAGGGTAGATAAAATGAATCTCGAGTCAAATCAATACCAGTTGAGTTTAAATGAATGGACGTGCTCAAATCTAAAAGCAAAAAATTTGTAGAGTCTCAAATGTCAAAATGTGAATCGAACAAATCAACATGATCTAATCTTACGTATTATGTAAAGGGACAATCCAGCAAGGTCAAGGATTACGTTTTCTCAAAGTGTGGCATAACGGTAAAGTTCAATTATTGTTGAAAATGAATTGGAAACGTGCTCGCCCTGACCGAGTTTTCATTGCAGCGTGATCCAGCCGTTGAGTATAGATCTTCAGTCGTGGAGGTTCGGAGTTTGATGACAAGTGTGAGTGGTATCTTGAATTGTAGAGTGAATGTTTGAAAACAATTCTCAGATTACCTGGTAATGATTCGGAAATAGTCAAGAATCAGCAGGCTTAATTTTGAGGCGATGAGGGGCGCTTTGCTCTGGCCGGTGGATCTTCAATCGAAGAGCAGGACAGATCGTCAAATAATTCACTTTTGCTAGCAACCAAGGAACTTTTTTTCCTTTCTACTCGAATCAAAAATTGTTCATTAACTTTATCTTAACTAGCCAGTCATTTTGGTCTATTCCGCACTCAACTTGGATTGTCAATGAATTGTCTATCACGAGGCACAGCTAGCTGATTGCTTGTTGATAATCAAGGGTTCGTTCGTGATGACGTTCTCGTAGCACAGAATTTACAACAGTTAAATGCGGACGTGAGCTATGTAATGCAAAGTGATGTATACGCTGCACGAGCGCATCCCCCCTAATGAATGCAGCAGGCATGTGCGAGAGATTTTATGTTCACCACCTCCACTAACAGAGGTAGCGGCGGCGGCGCTGCCGCCGCCGCCGCCTTCTCCGCCGTTGCTCTTGTACAGCAAGATTCCCCTGACTCGATTCTTTAACCCTGGGCCGAGTCGTCACCACCCCTGCTACCGTTGGCAGTGCTTGGAGAACACCCTTCCTGTGACCAATCCAAGCTCCCGTCCTCTCCTTTGCGTGACGCCATTTCATCTTGCATCTCAGGGGCGCACCTGCCGATTTTACCTCTACCGAACACTAACATCCTGTCGATTCCATGCTCAACTTTGCCAAACTTTGCCTTTACCAACCCAGGAATGTAAAACTCACGCCTAAGCGTTGCCCAACTAACCTCTCAACACCGCTTATCAACTGCTTTGCACACCCCGTCTTTCAATATACTACTTACTCTATAAACCACACTTTTTACAACGATCTATTTCAACATTGTTTTATAACGGTTAACCACGCACTCTAGTTGTACAGATTTTATAAGTTTATATATTGTATTTTAATTTAAATAATACAAGAAACAAACAAACACTTTAAGGAAACAAATTCAATTTGATTAATTGTGTCCTGTTTTGGAAAATTATACAAGTTTTCTATACAAAATTTTGTATAATTCTTTTTTACAAAATGAATTTGTTTCTTGTCCAAAGTATTTACATTTTCGTTTCATAAAGTGGCTAATAATTTTGCAAACTCAGAGCAATTGGAATATGAAAAAAAATTCTCGGCACTTTCTCGAATGATACATTTCTCTTGCAAGTTTTTTTCGACGCCAATCAAATTGCTAAATATTGGAGCTGTATTTGATGTACAGCAAACAATATAATGAATACGTCTGCAGTGTTTTGAATCTGTATTGAAATGAATGAATATATTTATTATGGAGGGTCAAAAAAGGGGTGACGTTGCACATTTAAATCGACCCTACAAAATTGTTTTAGTTTAAGTCAAAATAATTCAAATTGCATTCAATATTGAAACAGTGAAAACAAAAATGCATGATGGCGATGTTACAAAGATTTTGCAGTCATTTGTGTCAAATTATTATTTATATCATCATAAAATTGATTTAAACGAATTTTTATTATATATAATTGTTGATATTTCATGTTACCGACAATAGAATTTATATATTTGATTGATTGATTGATTACGATTGCTATCTTTCAATTTTTGATTCTTTAATATAAATAAATAACAATTGACTATATTTTTTCCAATAATTTTGTATCTGAATTGTATGAAATAGTAAATATTGTTGTGAATGCTTTAGTTTATGATAAAATGCCGACGAAATAATACAGCGTTACTTCAAATATAGGATTAAAAATAATTCAGTAACGATTATATTATTTAGTGAAGGAATGGTTAGTTGTAACTCTGATTTTCAAATTTTCACATTTCATCCATATTATTTTTTGATAATCAAATTACATTTAACTTTAATACACTTGTTAACATTATTTTCTCTAATAATATCTGCTTGCGCTGGAGTCTACATACTCTCTTCTCTGTCTACACGTAAGTATCAATACGTGTTCCAAAACTGTCTCTCTTCGTCCGTAATTATTTATTGCTTATATTTGTTTATTTACAGTTAGTATTGTCTCAGTCTGTTTATTGAACAACATTTTAACATCTGATGAATAAGCAATACATTTTATTACAACATAATGACAAATTGACGTTGAAAAAAATAACATGACTTTCTAACCTCAAATTGACACTGACTGACACACTTGAATGAGTTTTGCAGCTGAACGAAAAATAGTGCTTTGATACTCAGGTGTTTTTGCTGTTAAATAATTATTTATACTGAACAAAAGCACAATATCTGAGTACTTCCAGAGTACTGGTTAAATTTCGACACAACATCTCTCTGCTGTTTGACTGGAAATTTAAAGGTTCGAGATGGATTCCTGAAAAGTGTAACATTTTTTTAACATCTGACTCTGCCACCGGCTTTTCTTTCAGTGCCTCGCTGTCTTCAATTTTTCTGTCATCGCCGGTGTTCAGTGTCATCTAAAACGTAGACATTTCAGCTGTCAGCTGAGCAACTGTCTTTGTTGCACTTATTAGGTGTTCATAAAGGACTGCTCGTAAACACAAGTTGAACGGAATCTCATGAGCACAGCGAGCATCTCACATAAGTGTTGTAAGTAAAAGTGCGTGGTTAAAGATAATACGAAATGTTTGAATTGTAACTTCCCTTATCACTCCCAATGCTTGCTAGATAGGTTAGTAAGGGATGATAAGAGCGGTAATATCATTGGATGTACCATATGTATGAGAGAGACAAAGAGCAAAAAGTCCATAAAAAAAGATAGATGACGAATCTGTCGAGAAGAACTCGCAATTTTTTAAAGAACAATTTACGAATTAAATTTTTTTTTTTTTGAAAATTTATTAGAAAAAAAAAATTGAAAAAATAAAAAATGAAATTTTATTATTAAAAAAAGAAGTAGAAGATATTATAAGAGAATAAGTGATAGAAAAGCACTTCAGTTGTGAAATCAAAAGATAGTGAAAAAGAAATCGATATTATTAAAGAAATCGAAGAAAAAGTGGATGTGTTATACCTAGAAATAGGAATTAAAACAATGACAAAATCAAATCGGTTCAGTAATAATTAGATGCAACAACAAAATATCAAAATTGTTTAAAAAAAAGATTGCAAATAATATTGACGAAATTAATATGACTACGAAGTATAATTTAAAAATAGTTGGCATCGACAACAAGGCATATAAGAGAAGACTGACGGTGAATTATTGACAAAATTAAGTAAACAAAATGAGTTTTTAAATAAGAAATTGACTTTGAAAATTAAAAATAAGAATAAACTTACATAAATTCGAATAGTCAATGATCTTCGACGTCAGCTGAATGACACGCCAACAGCTTTTTGAACAGACTTTTTTATATTTCGGTTGGTAAGGATGTGAAGTCTTTGACACTCGAATGTTGGGAGGTGCTTCAATGTTGGGGGTACAGTCACACTCAGTCGATGTGCAAAAAAGATAAAACATGCTAAAATTGTACAGAAAATCATAACCATAAACAATATCCAAATGATTATAAAAATGTATTAATTGTGTGAACCAAATTACTGAATTTAATTTAAAAGATCTTAATATTCATCTTGAGGCAACTGATAGATATTGTTCTTATTCATTACGCGGAATAGAAACTATAGCGGCAAAATAAGGAATTATTCATAAATAAAAAACGTCAATATTTTAAATGATTGAATGTGGAAAGTTTTTATTTTAAATTTGACGAAATAGAAAATTATTTATTAAATAACAAATATATCGATATACTGGGATTAACTGAGTCGAGCGAGAATAAGTCAAAATATCGCCGATAACGAATTAAAAATCACTGACTTTGATTTAATAAAATGTGATGCAGAATGCAGTTGTACCGGAGATGTTATTGTTTACATACGCCAATTGCTTAAATATCCGGTTTGAGGTAAACTATTGGTGTGTCGGGGTTCACGCCTCGGCGAGTTTCTATATAGGGGCAATATACTGTAGCTGCAATATACGCCAGTATCATTCTCCGAATAGTTCTGACGCAAAATTTTTTAATTTTTTGAACGAAACAATCGACAAAATGTATAAAAAACAATCTGCTACCTTACTACGCAGATAAATTAGAAAATATTTTTTTGACGAGGGGAATGATGCAGGCGGTCAAACAAGCCATTAGAATAACGCCTTCTATCAAAACCTATATAGACCTCGTATTTATGACCGTGGAGCTAAAGTTGAGGGTCGAAGATACACCAAGGGTTTTCAATCATGCCTAAATATCGATAAATTAAAAAAAATTGACAATAAAATAAAGAAAATAATTAAACGAAATTAATTAATTATTTACGAAATTTTAATGATTTTAATGATAATTTATTTGTATATAATTTGAGATTGAATTGAGATTGAATAATTATCCGTGACAATAAGGAAAAAAAATTTAGTTGTCATTTGAATTAAAATGACAACTTAAATATGAATCCTAATAAATTTATTTATTATAATTATTATACTTTAGACGAATTAGAGCCGGTAAAAGAAATAATTTTAAATTATAAAGGACAAAAATGATTCATATTAGCAGTAAGAAATCGAATGGAAATTCGCGATAATTTATTAAAAATGTTTGAAATAAATAATAATTTTAATAACTCGACCCAATATAAAATGGAAAGATATTAGACAGTCTAATTAATAAACATAACAAAACGAAAATATTCTGAGAATAAAATAGAAGAAACAAAAAATGACCCAAAGCAAATGTTCAGAACAATAAAAAATCTAATGGAAAACGACAAATCGACTGATATTAATTTTAAAAACATTAAATATGATAATGACGAAACGGAGACGTAGAATGAGACTTAACAAATTAATAATAATAATATAAAAAATAATCTCTAATTTACTGACAGTTTTGAAAAAATTATTCTAAACAATGACGAAACTAATTTAAAAAGGCCTTATTTATTGAACTCATTTATTTTCAACTGTCGTCCTATTTTGATAGTTTTAAATTAATTAACTTGAATGATTTAAACAATATGAATAAAAACCTAGATAAATGTGAAAGGTCAAGAGAATAAATAAAATAAATAGCATAAATAAAATAATTCTAGTCAACGTACTCGAGTCAATAGGATTTATTTGATATTTTAAATCTGTTACTTGTGCAAGGTAGAATACCGGAAAACTGGAAATTGTTAACGTTGACGCCAGTTAAAAAATTATTATTTCAACTAATGCGAGCCATTTTCGACCAATTAATCAACTTCCACTAAATGAAAAATGTTTAGAAATGGTAGCTAAAAAACAATTCAAAAAATTTCAAAATAATAATCACATTTTGATAAAAGTACAAACGGGCTGTCACAATAAATATTCCTGTGAGACTACATCACAGCTAGAAATAATTCTATGAAATTCTATGAAATAATTCATATTTACATGGAACAACTAAATACTTTGTTTGAAAAAAACCTATTTGCTTTTAACGGAAATCTTTTAACGACAATTACATATCAAATAACTTAACTATATGACTATTATTAATTATCCAATTATTTAATCGAAAAACAAAAACTTTGGAAAAATTTGGAAAATTCGTTTTTAACAATATTAAAATATTTTTAATGCAAATGATATTACATCATCAAATGTTCGACTTCTGACAGTATCTTTGATACAAATAATAACTTGGCCATTCGTATACACAAATCTTTGAGTTGTGAACGCTTAGCAATTGGAAATGTGTGTTTTGGTGATCTTATAACGCATGTTAATGAGCATGTGGCACTAGGCACTATAATGTATAGAATGCCCAAAACATGTACGCCGTTTTTTCTGAACGGTCATAAAAATATTAATAGGCTTGAAAATAAACCTTTAGTTCTATTCATTATGATGTCACCAAATTTCGTTAGAAAGATGATTGACCCTGCGAAAATGTCAATTGTCAACAAATTTCAGGAAATTGTAGACTCCCACCAATTTTTCCTAATTAGATAAATAGACTGTTTCTGAATCAGGAATATCACTCTTTCCTCCTATCCCATCCGGTAGACTCATCTTCATAAATCCGTTGTCCCCAAATTGTTCAACGGCAAGAAAACTTGATCTGACTGTCCTTAAATCGTTCAGCAGTCAGTAAAAAAAATATTTAATAGCCAACGTTACAATAACTGCAAGCAGTTAATTCTTTCCTACGGGAAGAAATTTTAAGGATATAATGTGAAAGTTAATAAAAAGTAGTTAGCACTATTGGTTTCATGAATATTTATTATAGTTGTTATTATTGTAATTCATAAGGTAATTAATTAACCTCGTCTGTATCGTCAGTAGTGATTGTTTCGAATCCTGAAGTTTGCCCATGTTCTTTGTACCGTAAAAACAATACTAGCTAATACCTGCATATATATACTCAGCAAAACAATTAGCGCCCCCTTATATTTTTGGCATTTTTAGAACTGTCATAACTTCGACACGTTTCATCAAAAAAAAATTTTCTTCACACTGTATTGAAGCTTCAAACCGCAAGTTAAAGATTTTTCGTTGAAAACATTTTAACTTTGCATCAGATGGCGCTGCTGTCTAATGATTGGATGGAAGAAATTTCAGGGAGGGGGGCGCTAATTGTATAATATAATAATATAATAATATAATAATTATGTATAATTTATATATAATAATTAATAATTAATAATTATATATTTATTTTTTTACTTTGTATAAATATATGATTACATTTAAATAGAACGCCGAAGAGGGGGGGGGAGAAATTATGTCTATAGCAGGAGCAATAGTGAAATAAAAATGTCACCAAAAAAGACTCTAATTCCTGATCCGATTGTCAATAATTATCCTGCCCTTACTCATAGAGATTTATTCCAGTAGCCGTGATTGTTTTTTGAGTGACAACCCTATACTCTGAATTACTAGTGTTAGTCTACATAACTTGAAATCGTGTGTTGCTTCTCAGGACGCAACATAACTTCGAAATTTCGTAGTTATATTTCAGTTTTATATATCAAAATACTTCAAACAAGACTAGATATTTTCAAGACATTGTAATGAAAAATAATCAAACAATTAATTAAAATTATGCAATACTGAATATAACATTGAATATAAAATTGAATGGCTACTTTCTAAGAAGTAATGAACAAGTAATCTCAGTCTAAAAACAGTAAATTTATTGTTAACGCTGATAGCGCGAAGTTCCCTGATTTTATTTGGTCTCGGTCTTTCTGGTACCCAGTGTGGGTTTATTCGCATCATTCGGCCTTTCGCATTGTCAAACCATCTTTGAATATACCCCTCAACTTTGTCCACTGTCAAAAAATTACATAGCGATAATGAGCCGCCCAAACCGTGTATTGTCCGTGCATTCCTACAAGATGTCAAACGAAATGAACTTTTTAGAATAAAATCGGTCTTGCAGGTAACTCGTGCTTTTTCAAAAGTATCAGCTTTGTACTCAATGGTATACTCAACTGAATTTTTTTAATAATATTTTTCTTGTAACTTACAAACTGTTTTTCTGCTGGTGGATAGGTGTTTAACTTAGTTTCCCAATTGTTTAAATCTTCTTCACTATTTAATGGGAAAGCATTTTATAAATAATTGACTTTATCTATTTGTTTGTTGTGTGTCTTTTCAACATCTTTCAGTCAATCATAAACATTTTTGTGATGCGTTCTTTCTGCAGATAATTGACGAGAAAGTGCCTTGTTAAGAGCTGAAAAAACGGCAAATTAATAAATAATGTCATGAAGTAAGGTGAGAAATATTTCACTTGTCATATATCAAATAATAAAATTTAAGAATCAGTTAAAAAAAAGATTATCAGGTGAAACTCACTTCTGGCTCTTTCTAATTCATCGATTTATCAATTTCCATCGATAAATTTGTAATAAAAAGTTGTCGACGGCGCTTCCTAAGACTGTCTTGTTTCAAAATACCGCTGAAGGCTCTCTCATATCTATCTTGTTTAAATACGAGATGAGACAGTTTCCAGCAAAATTTTATAACAGGACAGAAATGTATAATCCATCGATGTGATTGCTCGTGATGATGATTATGTAATAACGTCGTTATTCAAATTTTTTGGAGTATATAGTTCTTTTTAAAACAAGTTTGAACGACTAGTTGATTTTATAATTTTAATTTTCAGATTTTTTAGGGAATTAGAATTTCTTAGTCAACTACAGCATTGATTCATTAATGAAATAATTCACATTTATCATAATACCTGCAACATTTTCTTTTCCACCAGGAGCTTCGCTGGGAATATTGATTTTCTTAATTTTCGTTGGTGAAGGTTCACCGAGATGAGAATTTCCATCTGAATTCGGCGAGAATTCTTCCTCCTCGACATCAGGTAATTTTAAGTGTAACGTTGACCTCTTACTTGTTTTTTGATTATTAGATTTTTCTGTCCATCAACATTGTTCTCGATTGATCTCGACCGAGGAACCTCGATTGAGGATACAATTGGCTTTCTAGATCCTGATTCTAGGTGACCTTGTTTTTCTCTTGTGATCATTTTTTTGTTACCAAACCTTGAAATTCTTTTTATTGTTAGGATATCTTTTACATTGAGGTGCTTTTTGTATACGAGTCCTCTTGCCTCTCACGTCACTTTTCAACTTTGATATCAAGTACTTCACGGTTGTTAAAATTTACTTGAGGTAGTCTATGTTCATCTTGTACATTCTCCAGAAGAGAAGTCGAAAGATAATGGACATTTTCTTTATGTTTAGCGTAACCCAAATACCATAAAACACTTGCTACATGAGCGCATGTACCGAGTGTTCTAGCACCAGATTTGCAAGTACAGTAATATCCATTGATCGAGTCTTCTAGACGTTCTTGGCCTTGCTGGAGATCACGGATATTATTGTTAGATATAAATAACAGATATTTTGTATCATTTCGATATCGACAGTAGACTCTGATTCTCAGTTAGTTGTCAGGTTCGATATATTTTTTTCAAGTTGGTACTCTTCATTTTCATCATGTTGAAGCTTATCTTGTATATATGAAGAGCTTAGGTGAACTTAATAAGTTTTGAAAGTTAGATTTCTTAAGTAATCTAAAGAAACGCGTGGAAATAGGAGCACGGAATTATGATCCAAGCGTACTCATTGAGCATTTCTTCTATAAAGATTGTCAACTTCAACTCGTGCTTGAACAACATTTAGTTGGTGGTTTCTTTCTAACATTCGTCTTGCAAGTTGTTCGCCAGCATCTTGCATGAGATAAAGTGGAAAATATTTATTCATAATCGCTCCTACAATTAAATAGAAGTCACCTTCTAAATAACAAAAAATAAATAACAAAAATATCACCTTCTTGAAACCACTGTTCCATACTGTTAACATTTAATATTCAAACTCATCAATCAACATTTGTGCGTCATTATTTCTTGAATCAGCGAAATACGGTCCTTGTATAGCAAGAATAAAACCATTTGGTGCTACAATTAAAGTTGGTTTAACTAAATGATGGAACACAAACCGATTGTCGTAAAGCACGAAAGTTATGACTAACATTTTGTGTCAATATATTTAGTCGCATACAATCAGGATCACCCTTTATCAATCTCATTTCCTTAAGAATAGATCTGTTGCAGTTCAAACAAATCTTACTTTTATCATTTAATTCTTCTTGAGGGTGATCGAAAGCATTTCACTTTGTCAGTGCGATTTGAGCTTTTTCTAAGTTCTCATCGGGACGTATATAAGTTAACTGCCTAAGTAAAAATTGTTCATTGCAACCGAAACATCCTTGTCGAGCCAGTTATCGAGGCAATTTATATGAAAAGTCTGAGTAAAATGACCGAAAATTCTTTTGAAATGCATAGTAGCCCTATGAGTGGAGGAAAAAGAGAAAGGAATCAAAGAAAGGCTTGTAAGTGGAGGAAGAAGAAAATAGGTGACTGATACCAGTGATGTAAACTGTTCAAGATCTGCGGCCAACAACGCCGTATGTCGGGTGGGTGGAAGAACTTCTTATCTCAAAAACCCCTATCTCGTAATATGAAAAATACGTTTACGAGATAAAGGTTTTTTGAGA
The DNA here is from genome assembly GCA_030523145.1 of Trissolcus brochymenae. Lineage (NCBI taxonomy): Eukaryota > Metazoa > Arthropoda > Insecta > Hymenoptera > Scelionidae > Trissolcus > Trissolcus brochymenae. The sequence continues at coordinate 6,495 of JAQQRF010000764.1, read as the reverse complement.
TAGGGAGTTCTTCTGCTTACCTGACGAATTATAAACAGATAAAAAACTTTTTACTCATTACTGGTTCATATCAGCTACACCATTAAACATAACATTTTAAAATACATGTGAAATCATTTCACGTCTGCTCAGTTTTTGTATTTTAATGTTATACTTTCGAAAATTCACGTTTGCCGATCCACAACTTTTGGAATGGCTGTAAGTCAAAATTTTTCAAGATTATGCCCATTATTCAAGAACTTTATGCCCATTCGGACTTTCGATCAGTTTGATAAAAAACAACAACATGCTAATAGCATGTTCGACTATCGGTTTGGTTCAACCTACCGAATAATCCTGTCCGAATTTTTAGAACCCGTGTTCGGATAGGTTGGGTTAGATCAACCAATCGAATAATCCGCTCAAACCCGTGTTCGAGTAGATTATTAGATTATCCGAGTTGACACGAACTAACCTCTATGGATAGACAACTTATCGTCGCTGATATGTTACTTTCATCATCTGAACTTTCAGATGATGAAAGTTCAGATGATGAAGTGGAAATTGTTTTGAGTATGCACGGACAATCCAAAACAAAAGTTAAAAACTTTGTCGAAGTGATCGACAATTTTACAGATGAAGAAGTAAGTAAAAGTACGATTTATGTACAATTATAGTTTTGTAATTTTAATAATTTTGAATTTTTGTTGTTAATTAATTGAAATAATTTCAATAGTTTGCAGAACACTTTCGATTGAGGTGGAATACTTTTGAGACTTTATTGCAATTATTCGGAGCAAGTGAGCAGTGTCAAGAGAATAGAGGCTTCCGAAAAAATGCAAAAGAAAGCTTACTTCCATTTTTATGGTAGTTGATATATAATAAAAAAATAACATTTGTTTTAAAAAATGTTGCATGCTTAAAATATTATTTTTGCAGGTATGCGGGGCACAAAACAGTGATGCGCAGTGTAGCTCTACTATTTAACTGTAGAGTCTACTATTAGACGAGTCACGAATTTTTTTAATGACATGGCGCCTTCTATTATCGCGTTTCCAGGAACAGAAGAAGAAAGGCGAGAAATTGCAACAGGTTTTTCAAAACTATCACGACTACAATTTGTTGTCGGCTGCATCGACAGTAAATATATACCTATTCGTACACCAGCCAGTAAAGCGCGTTCAATATACGTTAACAGGCACGATGAAACAAGTGTAACCCTTCAAGCAATTTGTGACTCTAACATGTGCTTCTTAGATTGTTTTACCGGCACTCCCGGTAAATGCACGATGCAAATATATCTATAAAAAATCATTTATATATGATAAAATCAATGCGATGGGTGAAGATTACCACATTATTGGTGACGCAGCTTACCCGATTTCAGTTAATTCCTTAACTCCTTACAAAGGAAACTTAACCGAGGTGCAACAAAATTTTAACACACAGTTGTCGAGGGCACGAGTGAAAATCGAAAACGCCTTTGGTTTGTATTGTATATTAAATACATATAATAGTATTATTTGTATTATAATAACAAAAAACAGCATTTGTGCCACTGGACGATGTCCTTACCTCTTTTGCGGCGGTTGAGACTTATGCACCAATACAATTCGAACCGATTTTGGATTACTTTGTATTACGTCAAGTGAAGCAAAAAAAACGTAACCAAATTTAAAACTAAACCAATTTGGTTTAGTTTGGTTTGGTTTTAAAAAAATCAAAACAAAATTAAACTAAATATTCTTTCTCTAGGAGTATTATATACAAGGTGTGACTGCGCGTGGACGGCGTTGCGCTGTAGCGCCAAAATATCCGCCAGAACTTTGGAATATGTACGATGCTACCCTGCAGAACTTAGTAAGGACGAACAACTTGTCCTCAGGGTGACACAACAGATTTCAAATAGTTGTGGGAAAAAATCATCCTGGCTTGTATTCATTTTTAAAAGATCTTAACAAGGAACAGGCCGACACCGATTGTATGATAAGAGAACTCGATATGAGTAGACGTGTTAAGAAGGGACGAACGCAAGCACGACAAAAAATTGATGACCGAATAACAGACATGGTGTTGCAGTATGAAGAGAAAAAAGATGCAATTTTGATGTATCTGAAATCTGTTGGAAATTATTTTTCGTTTCATTTGAATCGACTTTTCTTCCGGTAGAAACCTGGAAATTAATAGATAGTAGAAAATAAGTAGATAAATTAAAGTAGAAAATTTAGAGTAGAAGAAATGTAGTAGAAAAAGTGTCGTACAATCAAGTGCATCTATTTATCTATCTGTTTTTCTCTGAATAACTTTCTGGCTCAACCATATGTCTTTTGCTCGTAGCTGCTACACTAATGTCTGCTGTACTCATGTCTACTTCACTTACTCCTTGAATTTCTATAAAATCGAAGTTAATTACTGATTTATCATGATGATGAGTAATATCAGATCATTATTGAAATTATCTGTCTAAATACAATTTTTTTTTATTTTCGTTTCAATAAAATTTCGTTTTGCTTCATATCTGTTCGAGGTGATTTAATATTACGCACTCTAAAATGTCTAAAAAATGAAAATTAATTTGAAGTTTTTTTTAATAATATTGCATAAGTTCATTCTGTGACTAACAAAGTGTTAATAATATAATGAATGCTGAATCTTGTAAAAAAGCTTTATGTTATAAAATGATTGAGTCACATCTGTGCGAATTTTGAGCCTGATGGTCTACATATTGACGAAATAGTCTAACTATTTTAAAAGCAATTTTTAAGGAAACATTAGAAAAAAATGTTATACCAACGACATTATCAATTAAAATGTTAATTTTTATTATACTATCAAGTGAAAACTCGCTAAGAATAGTAAAGATATTCGATACTTTTAGCGTAAGGTAGTGACTACTTATCTATTTCTTTTTAATTTATTTCTTTGGATATATTCCACTTCTTTTTGTTTTTGATATTTTTTTCGTTTTTCACATATTTTGTCTTTTTTTTCAAGCAAATTTCCTCTGTTCTAAGCGTAAGTAGAAATTACACTTTGTCTTCTCTTTTGTCCCGTCTTCCAGTTTTCCTTGGTGAAGCCTTGGGGCAGCTTATGACCTGTTTTGGGCTAATAAAATCACCTTACCCAGTAGAATCAGTTAATTATAATAATAGTTAACGATGAAATTTACTTCTAACATAATGATCCTAAATAAGAAATTAAAATATAAAATTCTCGCAGAACGGCAAGATAAATAACATAAGTCTTGCAATTCACTCAATCCAAAATCCCGTAGCGCGAAAAAAACGTACAGTAAAAACGACTCACAGGGTGCGATCTTGTCCCTACGCTTGGTCCGGTCCAATGACAAAAGCACGTTCGGAAGCACTTGGCACTTACAGGATAACGACACTTGTAGGACTCTCTTTGCTTCAAAATCTAGTACCTCAAAAGCTAGCAATCTTCAAAATTTCGCTAGCAAGGAAATTCATCTTCATCAACTTCATTCATGATTTCTAGTTCCGGATGACGGCAGGTTGAACGCTGATTACTGGTGGGTTTTTTTTGTGAAGGCATATACAAGGTGTATATACAAAACAAATACAGCTGATCCACTGTCAGTGACACTCGGAGGTCAGTAACACAACACCTTCTAGGTTAAAATTGAATCCGCTAAAAATGCTTAAAAACACTTAATTATACAATCACTATTTAATTGAAAAAACCTACACAACATAAATAGTTCAGTTTTTTGGTTTTTTTTCTATGCTCATTTTCTTAATAATTTAATTTAAGTAATAATTTAGTAAAAGTTGTTGTATTACATACTGTTTCCGGTATGTTTTCATAATGAATCGGAATGTTCACCTTCACAGTCACAGGTTAGTGATCAGAAGCAGAAAGCTGTTGAATTACTTCAAATGCGTCGATCAAATCAGCGTAAGGCTGATTTATCCATGCTAGATCAATTACGCTATTTCCCACGTAACTGCTAAAGGTGAATAGTCCTTCTGTGTCTCCGCGTGTTCTTCCATTTAGCAATATAAAATTATTCAGTAACATAAAATCATTTAACAGGGTGCCACGGTGATTTAAAACTTTATCAAAAGATTTTCTCCCAGGATATAGATTTGTGTTTAAAACAACCGGTTCATCTACTTCTGACAAATCATTCAGTCTACTATTAAAATCACCAATTATTAAAAAAAGCTTGTCGGGGTTTTGTAAAATTATCTCATCCATACAACTTTGCAGTAGCTCTAAAAAATACTCGAAATTTAAGCTTGGGTTGGCGTATACTATGCCTATCACAAAGTTAAAGTTATTTATACTAAATGAGGAGAAAATCCAGAAAGAATATGAATTCATCACAGACATTCGAAATTGGTTGTCACACATGAGTAACAAACCGCCTGATGCTCTGCCTGAGTCCCTTTCCCTCGTTGCTGGTACTGAGACGAGTCGTGACAGCATTCGGAGTCCATGTCTCACAGACTCCCACGATGTTACAGGGTGCAAGGACTTCGGCGTTCAGGAGGTTTCTCATTCCATGGGCGATCTAGAATGAGATTGAGCAGCTGCTGACTCTTTCGCATTTTTTGTATTCTGCCGATCAAGTCTTGATGCAGGTTGGCGATCTCGTTGACGGGTAGATGGTTTCCAGTCGTCAGTAAGCTCGTCTCAAACGAACTAATCAGTGTTGACCTTGATTGCGCGTTGTTTCACAATGACCTGTTTACCATTGGCTCGTTCAAGTTTGGCTCTCGCCCTGATCTTCTGATTCACTTTCTGTTCCCATGGGGAGAGATCAGGTTCGATGTACACGCTAATTTCCCTCAAAGCTGAACGTTTGTTGCGGAGGATAATTTGCTTGACGTCTCAAGAGACAAGGGTGACCAATGTGATAGGTTTGGCATCTGGACGAGTTACAAATTTTGCCATCGTTGCAGCGCCCTCTACGCTGAAATGCGTGTTGAGAAAGCTGTTAACGTCTGTGAGTAAATTCTCAGCAGAGAATTGTTTACCTTTCACAATGATCCTGTTTTTCATCGAGCGGTAGCGCTGCAAATCATTCAACAGTGAGTCCTGCTTTTTCAACTGAGCTGCCACTTGCTGAGCAATGCGAGTTTCAATCATGTCCTCTGTGTCATCATTTTCAAGCTTGGACACTCGCCCCGTTATCCAAACAAGGTCCGCGGTTTTCGATTGCAGCTCCTGCCTGAGAAGATTAATTTCAATTCTGTTTGCTGCAATCTTGTTTGCTGCACTCGATTTCGGCTTTCAATTCCGCAAATTATGCAATGGTTTCACTTCTCATCACCTGCAGCAAAGCCAGAATTGAATTTGTGTCGCCGGCAGCTGGAATTGACAAGCCTTCTCTCTCCACGTTGTTTTGGTCTGCTTCGTTTTTTCCATTAATTGTTCTGGGTAGCTAACAATCGTTCGTATGCTCCTGTGTGTCGGAGTCGTCCAGATGTTTACGTTTATTCTTATTGGCTTCTGCGAAAACTGTGATTTTTGGTTGATTTGGGCCAGGTGTATAAAGACGGGTAGCATTTGTGGGACGTCCAACTCTCGGTGGTTTAATTGGTGTACTTTGGCATGAGCTGTCAAGAGAGCGATCGCAACGCCACGAACGGAAAGTTGACTTCGAAAGTTGATCAAAATTAAAGGAATCTTCGTTAACAGCCGTTTCGGGTAATTCAGATTCTTCCGGGCTTTCCAGCATGTTCAACCCTTTCGCTCCGAAAGGGAAGAGATAGCAGAATCAGGATGAAAAAGTTTTTGTTGAGCGGCTGGATGTTGGCGCGACTGGTCGTAGAATATATTTTGACAAGCTGCAACACAAATCCCCGGGGGGTACAAAAGGACAGACGGAGTGTTCGGAGCAAATGTTTGTCGAAAAATAATAAAATTCCTCTCAAAACTCCTCCAAGGGGCAAGTAATAAATACTTACAGGCGAGGAGAGAGCAATCGCAAAAGCTCTCTCCGCTGACCTGTTAAGGCCTTTGTTGTTATAAACGATGCGGCTAATTTGTCGGTTATGTCTACTGGTCCGTTATCCAAATGCCAATTGTGTGCACAGATTAATTTTGATGCGCTCCAAAAATCGATAAAAAAAACGTCCAAGGCATCTCGTTTCTCAAATTTGTGGTCCCTCAATTATGTACAAACACTTTTTGCACTCATCAGGCAGTATTTGCCGGAGCAAAAAACCACGCGTGTTAACTCTAGCTTAGTCACGTGATACCGTGATATAATCAAAATTTAATTGAAAAAACCTACACAACATAAATAGTTCAGTTTTTTGGTTTTTTTTCTATGCTCATTTTCTTAATTTTGTTTTGTACGCGAACAGTGCTTATTATCTCATTAATTCAAAATTGGTATAAAACATCAATTAAATGAAAACATGAAAAAAGTCTATAAAGTAAAGTTGATGAAAAAGAAGGTTATGGAATAAAAAATGGTTTAAAAAAATGTTCGATGAAAGTTATATTTTAAACAAACAAATGCTCAATAAACGCGTAACAATG
>JAQQRF010000763.1:0-28138 GCA_030523145.1 Trissolcus brochymenae | reverse complement strand
AAAAAAGAAGAAAAAATAGTTTTAAATGTGAGAAACATTAGTGCGTAGCGGAATTTAGTATTTAACCACAAGTTCCTAACGAAGTTGAATTGACAGTGCGCGAGGGCGCTAAAGTTTTTCAGCCAATTTGCACGTCTCGTCGGGATTAATAAATACATCTAATAGTGCAATAACGAGCAGCAAAGAAAGGTCGATCGCCGGCGCTCTCTTTGCCCTTGCCTGCTCCCGCGATTTGGCAACGTCGCTTCTTTCGTTTCCTCCCGCTCGGTTGCTCCTCTCTGTCTTGGCGCTGTGCGATTCGCGCTCTCTCTTCCTTTCTTTGGTCTCCGGTGCATCCAGCCTTTTATTTGCACTGCTTCTTCCCAAGTGCGATGAGAAAATAATATCGTCCAAAATTATCTCATACTTGAAATTGTTGTTGCAACGTGCAAGTCGTCCGAACAAAAAGGAAACAAAAAAATGGAACAATTTGACCCACTCGGGGACAATTCGGTCTGCGTGAAAATGAAAACAAAAAGAGTTGAAACTGAAAGATGCAGAGGAGAAGAAAATGAATGGATTTAATTATGTTAGCGAGAGAGTCATGTGAAACTCGATACGAAACTACGTGACAATTTCGAATCGTTTTTTTTTTTTTCTGTTGTTGATGATTGTACGTGCTGGAAAGCGATATATAAAAGGAGTGAATGAAATCGAGGACAGCGACGATTGGATGTTAATGTCAGCTCGAGCGAGATCGATAGCATCGAAATTGTTCCAGGCTGACAGCTGCGTATCGACACGTGCGATGACGAGCACGACAAAGCGAGCTGAGAATTCCTCGCTTGCATAATCTCAAGCACGGGGGTCAACCACACACTCTGCCAACAAGTATCTGCACGTGCACAACCCAAACCGTGCAGCGCGCCTCTCCTTCCACGAATCGCAGAGCTTGTCCTTTTGCTTGCGCTTCGCGAGCCTAAATCCGGCCTCTTCTGCTAAAACCGACCAAACGCCGACTCGGCAATTAGGGTCGATGAGAATGAAAGAGACCCAGGTTAAATTCTAATTCTTATCTGCATCTCACTATTTGTTTAGATTCATTTTATATTTATCCATCATTTCAATTATCAAAAAGTCATTCTTCTTTTTTTAAAGATGAACAAACAATTTACAACATTCATGAGATATATATTTTTGCAATTTTTTTTTTTTTATTGTAAGATGAGATGATGATTCTCATTTTCTTGATGTAAAAGTTCGATTGTGTGCAGTCAAAATAATAAATGATTTGTGTAAACCAAGATCAGATTAATTTGATCATTTAAAGGATTTTCATTTTTAACTCAAACTATAGGGTATGGTTTTGAAAAGTCACTGCTCTGTTGGAATGACTAGTGTTTAAAACTGTGTGAAAACTGTCAAGCATTTAACTTTCTCAAAACATTCAAAAATGTCCAAATTATTATTATTCCTCTAAAATATTAATTTTCTAAATTAGAATGCTTCACGTGACATTTTCGTTCTTAATTATACTTGATACTTCATGTTAATCGATTTGGAAGAAAAATGAAACGTAATTACAGACTTTGTGGAAAACTGTTTTTCCTTTCAATTATTTTTCTGGTTTCATAAACAAAATTATGTGAGCTTTTTGAGCTATGAACATTTGACTGTTTACATAACTCTCAGGTTAACAAAAAAAACTACTAGAATAGAGGGGACAAAAAAATTGCAGGCAGATTGTAAAGGATCAGAAAGATTAATCATTTGCATAAACGGTCGTTATAAAGAAATCATATCATCAACTGAAGGGGGATAAAAAGTCTCGGACAACTTAATACGATCACAGGAGACTGCACATCGATGGAAATGTAGGTAAATCAATCCAACCCACAAGCCAGTGACATAACTCGAGCATCCTTGTTTGTTGGCATTTTTATGCCCCTTTTTATCACTTTCAATATTGAATATCAACTAAAGAAAATGCTAAACCGATCAATTAATATGCATATTGCGCACAAACTCGCCGGTCTCATTTAAATCCACTTGTGTGTGTTTTTTTTTTTTTTTTTTTTTCATCTCAAATCATGATTAAAAAGTTCTCAATCCTGACTCTTGAAGTGATCCGAGAATTTTTTTGTTTCTGATCTGTTTGAGTACACGTTCAAAGGTATGCAAAAATATATGCGTGAAAAAGAGCCGCAAGTCACGCAGTGATAATCTGGGTGTTATCAGAGAGGTTTTGTTGTGGACCAGCGACGAGTGACGTGCGAGCAAATTGCACTTCCGGGGGCCCCGTTGATTTGTTTGCCCAGCTCTTCAAAAAATCCCAACACTGTTTGAGCTCGTTAGCGTCATCTCTAATTCGATCAGTGACGATAGTTTCGAAACTCGGTTTACCTCCCAGGCTCCGTGTTCCACTCAAGTGAACAATCCCGAACGCTTTTATCCTTTGGCATTCAGTCATAAACGAGAACGATCTTGAAATAAAGCGATGACCAATTCACAGGTTTAGTTTCATGATCAGGTTTTTTTAGTGCCAAGGCAACTACAATTTTTCAATTTCTAATTTCAACTCAAACCATCTTTTTTATAACTTTTTCTCAACTTATTTCAAACACATTTCATTCCACTTTTATTTCAAAACTTTTTCATCAAAACTTTTCTCAACAACTTATTTCTACTTTTTATCCATGAGTAGTGCATTAAAAATTAGATATGACAATTGAACAAAAGACAAAAAAAGGTTCAAAATTTGATGATCGGTTGAGTGTTTATCTTGTTTTTTATTTGTTTCATTCCAAAATAGAAATGATCGCTGAAACGGCATCTAATGATTTCAGATGAAAAGAGCAACAAAAGGAGTCATAAATTGTGAATTTGCAACAGTATAATTTCGGACGAAATGAGAGGATATGTAGCAAGATTGGCAGAAGAAAAACGATATAGGTTGAACACCGGTTCGTCATGGCGATAAAGAAGGCCTTCTTTATGACTTCGCGTTTTGTTTAGCGAGGATGACGAATTGTTATCTGGCCGAATGATTCGATCAATTAAAAGCCCGTAATTATCCGTCAAATACAACTTATTATATTAATTCGCCAGGCTTCATTTAAATTAGACTTTTTTTTTTTTTTTTTTGAAATATAATTTGTAGATATAAATTAAATGGTAGATACGATAAGGCTTAATTAACCGGTGCCGAATCATTTTTTTTTCTCGCCTCTGCCTCACAAGCTTCTTTTTCATCTCAAATTATTAACTTCTTTCTTTTTATATTTCTCTTCAGCTATTTAAATTATGGAAGAATTTTTTTTTGCATCAATTCGAGCAAACCCAATGGCGATGATTGTATTCTCCGAGCTGTTTCCCGAGGAAAAACACTCCCACGACGTTTACTTGGAATCCCATTGATCCTGGATCCCACCCCTCTTCGTTACACCTGGTCAATGGTTACACAAAAATGCTCCATAAAACCGGGAACATTTTTTTGTCATTCACTTAAAAAAAAAAAAAACAAAAAAAAACAACAATAAAATAACCCCCGTTATTTTTGTACAACAAAATAATCCCTCACAATGTGTTCGCTCATCCCCCCCCCCCCAAAAAAATTAAGAAAACAAAAACAAACAAAACAAGTTGGAGCAATAAAAGCAACTATGAAAAAAAAAAATAAAAAAAAAAAAAAGAAAGAAGTTTGTTTACTAGTTGGTCGGACGCGTTTTCTCTGTCGAGTAAAAGAAACAATTGTAGATGTGAGATGTGGATCAGCGCGACATACAATCTCACTTACATTTAATGAGGACCACGCCGTTGTGCGGCTCCACCATGACTTTTCACATCTAGAGTCACTTAACCTCAAAAACTGTAATTCACTTGTGGTTAATATTTAAAACACAGTTGAAACAAAATGCGGAACAATTGGCACTTGACAACAAAACTCGTGTGTGTCTTTTGTGTTCACGAGCATGCACGAAAAAGGTACGCGCGTGTACGACAGGTGGAGCACACAAGGTGCGCGAGATCCCGACCTCGTTCACGTGAACAACGCCCGATTGCGGCACTGGACGGTGTGTCGCCGGCGCAACAACGACAACGACATTGACAACAGCAACAACAAAAGCAGCAACAAGTTCATGACGGATGCGCGCGCCAAGTCGCCGGTGCGTTGCGCGTCGCTCTTGAGCGCACTCTGGCCGAGCTCTGAGAGCGAGCTCTCTTTCCACTGGCGGGCCTGTGTCGTCACGCACCGAAGCGCTCGCCGCGCGAGAGCGTTCACGGCACACAAATAATGCCGCCGCGCCGGTGTGTGCCAACTGAATTGTACTAACCTTGTCGTCCACTTTGTACCAGTTACTATCAACACACCTTTTTCATTCCAAATCGGCATTTGTTCTTTCTTCTTCTATTTAACCTTTTTCATTTGTTTTCATCGATCATCTTTCACTTTTTATCTTTATAGATAGATGAAACAATTTGACGAACATAACAATAACCTCCCCGTAAGCACACAATATTCGAAGGACATTTCAAGAACATTTACAATATTCAATAATATTTGTTTCATATCTCTGTATAACCGACACGAAAATATTTTCAAAATATGCCTACGACATTTTTATTTTTGATTTTGGTTCTGGTTTATTGTTTATTTTGTTATTAGAACAATAATAATTAAATAATTAAACTCGAGAGATGTTACAGTTGTTAGATTTAATTTTTGTACGTTTTGTTTGATTTATATATTATACAATTTTTCATGATGCAATATAAATTGTAGGATACAATTAACGTGTAAACATTATGATAAAAGAGATGAGTGTCGAGATTTGTAGATTTTGTTTTTATTATACGATGGTAATAAATTGGTAGTTATTATATCCCCAGCAATCAAGGCTTTCAATTATAATAATCACACTTTTTTCCACATTCAATCAAATCTACACGATCAAACAAACTGATTCCATCGGAGGGATATAAAAAACATTTCCAGTTTTTTTTTTTTTTTTTCTCCCCCTTGTCAATTATTCTAAGGGACAAAAAGTAATTTGAATCGGGATTGCGTTTATCTTGAATAATTGTTTTGTCTCCTTGATCTATTCAATCACTTGTCAGGCAACGTTTGAAATTATTTGTTTTTGCGACGTTCTCCTCCGGCGGACCACATTGCTCCCAAGATAAAAGCCAATACTTGTTTAAACTTTATTTAACCCATATGAATCTATTTTTAATTAACATCGCGTCATTCTGCTCGCATTACATCAGCAATCATATCAATGCACAGTGTTTCAGTTGAAAACATTTGTTTTGCTTTTTGATGCTTTGTTTTAGAAAATGAACCTTCTCTCTTTTGAATTTACCTTCATTGTTGTAACAATTTTTATATTTCATTTTACAAAGTGTGATAAATAAACCATTTGTTCGTTCATCATAATAATGAATACAAATTGGTGGAAACAAAAATAGATCCAAATTAAATAAAACGTTCAATCAACTCCAAAATAAAAGTTTTATCTGGAGCAATAAAATCGTGACAATAAGATTCTTGTCCAACAGGCATCAGCATACAAATAACACATTGTAGGTTCCGCATTATCTGTTCAGAAATCTCGGGCGAACTTTATTTTATCTTTACCCGACTGGCAACACTTCTTGCTCGGCAAAATCAATTATTCAAATGGGCATCTCAACGATTGCCCACAGGAAACCTACACAGGTTCAAATTTACAGAAACACACTCGCTCTGAAAATCAATCCCGCCTGAGCCTTCTCCTTCATTTGACTATAATCCGATGAGCAGAGAGTACACGCTAGTTTCAGTTTTGTTTTATTTTTTTTTCACTCTCTCTCTCTCTCTCTCTCTCGCTTCTCTCATTCTTTTCTTTCCTGTTCAGAAAAGTTGTTGGCACATAGCAGACAGGAAGAGTGTGCCTGACAAGGATGCCACGAGAAGAGTAGTCACTACGAGCAAGCAGGACGCGACCTTAGAGGAAAGAGCAAAAGAGCTAGAAAAAGAGCCAATTTTCATTTCATAGGTTCACTTTTCTCTTTTTGCACAAACATGGTAGATGAGATGTTTCACTGTTCCCATTCCTCTGTTTTGCAAAGACGCAATTTTGATGAGAAAGTTGTTGTTGTTGGCTGGTTATTTTTGTTCAATTGATTCAATTTTCTTTTGTATTTAGTTTAGAAAAAAAAAATGTTTCAGGTTGAAAACATTTGAATGGTGGAAAATTGTTTTGTTCGTTCAGAGTTTGAAACAATTGAAGGGCTGAGAGATGATAATGAAATTAGGAAGAATTTAAATTGCAAATTTAGAAGCATTGTGATGTGTGTTCGGTAGGAGATTTGAATGCTGGATATAATTAGTGGATCAGCGTAGGAAAATGTGCGCAATAAAACATGGGTTCAGGTCAGCTCGGCACACGAACCCGAGCCTTGGTCATTGTTAGAGCGCTTGAAACGGCGTGCACTTTGTTTTCGTGCCACCACGGCGTTACCATTTCCTAGCGCCGAGTATAAATAATAATCATTCATAAAGCTGCGGCTTTGTACGTGCTTTTACATTATTTATTGACGCTCGTTATGACTTGCTGTGCTGAAAGAGACAAAGTGTGCTCGTTTTGGTTCGCAACAATCGTTTTGCATTTGTTCATTCAATTTTTTTTTTTCCGTTTCCAGCATGTAATAAAGTATACTAAATTTATTTAATGTTTTATTATAACTTTTCATTTTAATTCAAACCTTTTTTACTCTACTTTGTAAAAAAAAAAAAAAAAAAAATTTTATATACATTATTCCCTCACTACTTTTTAAACTTAATCTTGAACTTAATTTTAGTTTAAGAGTTTAGACAAAAGACTTCTCGCAATCGAATCAACGCTCCGTTTGATATTCAGTTTTGTTGACAGAACAAAACGAGTTTATCTACAATTTTTCACCAGGTCGCCACTAAAATGAAGAGATAATTTTATCACAAATTCGAATTTAAGATAGAACTTGCATTTTAGAGCAACGTTCAAATTGAGCAATAAAAATAATATTAAATTGTTGTTTCTGATTAAATAATATCAAATGATTGAACAAAAGTTAACATTTCTTTTAGACTGACCAAATCCCAAATGCAAGAAGCATATTATTCAACAATTTAAATGTAAATGACTGAACTCTCGCTGGATGGCATTTTGCTTTGTCGCGTTATGCATCGTTTTCTTGGTACCTCGTACATTTAATCTTTTGCTTATGGTATAAGTGACGCGATAAACCGAGGCACTGACAAAATGAAATTCAATGCGCTCCGGAAATTTCTTCGTACAGCGAGTTTTACGACGCTTCTGAAATTATTTTCAGATTTAGAATTTATTTTAGAATTTAACAACCGACTTCATTTAATATTTGTTTAACATCACTTTTACAACCAAGTTTTACAGGTTTTTAAAAAACATTTTATTTATCCATCGATTTTTTATACCTCAATGAAAAAAAAAAAAAGTTGATCAAATTAAAATTTCTTTTTCCCAAGTGATAGGAAGCACTTTTAATTGATAACATATAAAAATTAAACATTATTGCCTCTTGTTATTTGTTGTCGGTAACTTAGTTTTCTTTATTCACCAAATTCAAGTCGATACAGTAGAACCAGGCAACATACAGTTTTCTACTTTATTGCGACTGATAACGTTACATTTGTTTGCAATTTTTGTTTGCACAAGTGTATTTTTGAATGAATTAATATTCAAAATCATTCACTGTTTTCTTTGATTAATTAACAAAAAGTTTTTCATTTTGAGAATCGATAATTCTAGAAAGGAGCAATTTTACAAGAATATACGAAGGATAATAAAAAATTTTGTCAATTGAAGATCTACAATTTAGTTATTTTATAACTTTTGAACAAAGATTTAACTAACTAAAAAAGCAATTCATCATAAACATGAATTTAAAGAAAGCTCCCATATGAAAGCATTAAAATGAACGACAGGATGTGGGAACAGATACTCCCGATCGGGAGAGAATTTAAAAATAGAACGGCGAAAAAAAAAATGTTTGTGGCTATTGACATGAATAAATGAACCGACAGTTTAACCAGCAATATAAAATATTTGTTTGCAAAAAAAAAAAGGAGACGTTACAGTATAGAAGGAATGCATAAAAACAGCCAACTATTTATTAAGCGCTGATGCGTGCCGATTAGACGAAATGATGAGCGCGAGTACAGTTATTAAGAATGAATTATACGCGGAGGCATTAAACTTTGAAGCACGACAAAAAGAAAACCACCGACAAATTAACATTACAAAGTGGGAAGAATTCATTCACAATGAGCTTATCTAATGAGAATTAAAACAGCGATTATACTTGCGATCGGATCGTTTTGATACATGGATGCAAATTAATGCACAAGCTGATTTCACGCTTGCGATTGTTGAAACCGTGTGGCGTTGTTCCAAAACTCGCTTGATTCCCATGTTTCGAGAGATAAATCATCCTCCATTACATATTCTAATTGAAAATTACATTTGGAGATGAAGAATTTCGTTTTAATTTTTGGCTGAACCAGAGAGGAGAAACTCGGTAACGGTATTGCTTCGAGAAGATGATGATTAAACGATGACTCTCGACCTTAACCCAGTTCAAGTACGAAAATTTGTATTGGCCACGGGGATCAACAATTTGAGCGAGCAACTGCTTCGCCGACGGTTTTTCGTCAGATGACGTGAGTCGTGGAATGCAACGAGGCTGAGACGAACAAAAACAAGACTGACGAGCCAGGGATCTGGACGTTTTACGCGAGCTGAGAATAAATTGTCAGCTGGACCTCCAACGATGAAGATGTAAATCGTCGGCGTGCCTTCCGTTTGGGCGCGCGTTTCTTTGCCTCGTGCTTCTTATCGCGCGCGCGGTATCGGCAATTAAGGTCCGAAATGCCCCGTCAGGTAGCATCACGCGGCTGATGTAGTTCGTGGAGCATGTGCGAATACTTTTATATCCTCGCAGCTTGGAATGTGCACGCTTTCAAATGGTGCTAAAGACGCCGAGGCACAAGTGGTAATGTGCGTTAATTCCAACAGAAGGCAGGTACACTTCGGTGTCACGAACCACGAGAAAGTGCCGAGAGCTCCAATATGTATATACGACCGCTGATCACGACTTTGCCGCGTCGAGTTCATCGAATGCTCCAAGGTAATTGATTAAGGTATACCACGTGAAATGCATCCAACTATCTAGAAACAATCATTCCAGTTGTTATTTATTGCAGAATATCATTTTTATAGTACCCAAAGAAGCAGCACATCTTAAAGCTGCTTCTATCGAGACATAATCAAAAACTACACTCTTTTCATATATAATTAAATCTGCACAATCGCCCGATAGAACTACAAAATTACTTTTTTTGGTTTTTTTATTTGCTGAGAAATAATCGGCTTTATTTTTCAGATGCTCAATCGTTTTTATAATTTACAAACTTGAAGAGGATAACGAGGAGAATAACTCAAAGGTCATCTTTTCAGAATTTCATGGAATTCTAACATTTTTCTTCAATCACTGATGAAACTACTACCTCAACAATTTCAAACAAGAAATATGTTTATGTTTTTAGAAAAAAAAAAACATCTACAATTAAGTAAGCGTGACTACAAAGAAATAAAAATTAAACAAATAAAAGAATTGGAGAAAGAAAAAAAAGATAGAAGAAAAAATTGCACAGTTGTTTCAGATGCATTTTGAAATGTATTCGCGCGGCCCATTGTCAATTATGTTTGCACACGCAGTAAATTATGTTTAATATAACAATACAATCGGTCATATTTCACGACGACAAGCTTCTCGAAGAAATGCTTGATTAAATCGCGTTAGCTCGGTCGGGTGACGTCACGCCTGGAAATCAAAACAGGCGAGTTATCAAGTTTGAAAAGTCGAAAGGAAACCCACGAGAGCACATTCTTGGGAGAGCCACACGACGGAGAAAAAAAAGAAGGAAAATAAAAGTTCGCGCCGGTATCTTTACGATTCGGCGATTATCGTAGCTGGGATGTTTCGAGAAAACAAAACGAGGGCGTGCACGCCTTGTTATGTCCAACAAACGCCTTTATGAGCACAATTAAGAAACTGTTATGATGACTCCACCTATCCTTTTTTACTATTTTATTTTTTCTTACACTTTTTTTTTTTTTCAATATATTCGCGTTGAATTTCGTTGCAAATTTATCATAATATTCTGTCTGAAATAATTTCTTAAATTACACATTGCAATAAACTGTACATGGGTTTGACGTACGACAACAAAATTGATTATGAAAATTCCAGCTACTGATTTCGTATCGTATCTTCCAACGATGATGATTAATAGTACCGCGTCTCAAACTCTGCAATCATCGTTCGTAATTCAGGAAATGATTCACGCTCGGTTGAATTTTTCGCAACTGTTTAGTCAGGGGGATAATTTGTGATTTGTGGATTGTTCATCGAAATGTGAATAAGAAGCCGAACAAGATGCAGCGAACGCTCATAAATGTGGATGGCCCGGTGGTGGATGTTTTGATCAACTGGAATGGTGCGTCGTGAGAAGGCGTGCACGTGGCGGGCGCATCTGCCTGGCGTCGCGTGACCCTTGCTGACCCTCCACCAAGTACTAATAATCATCAACTATACGCCAGCTAGTATAACTCGGCCGACAAGTGGCTCCTTTGAGACGCGCGCAAAAATATGCGTGCCTATTAGCGCCCTCTGCACAATCGCTGCTCCTACCCTGATCACAAATTGAATGTTGATTCCGCACAAATTTTCTCATCATCATAATTACACCCGTATCGTGTGCAATTTGCGATACGAGTTTTTCTCTTATCCGCATGCTCGTTTTGTTTCGACGGTACATAAGTGCATGTAGCCGGCAAAAGAAAAGTTGAAGCAGCACGCCAGACCAGGTATGCGCGGAGCAAGCGGACCCCCGGGGGCTCTATTCGCTTTTTTTGCGCTTGCCCAAATTGAAACCTGCACCGCCCAGACATTTTCACGCTCCTCACCTGCAGCTCTAGCTGCTGCTACACATCCCGGTTTTCAAGAGTGAATTTCATTTTCGTGCGTTAAATGAAGCAGCGCCACCTGGCGTGCCAATGCAATTTCGTGCCGCTCTCGAAGGCGCAGAAAGTGATATAGAGAGAAAGAAGGTAATCGGGGCCGACATCAGGTGGGGCCAAATAAAATCCCCAAGATCGTACGGCGATAGTCCCTCAATACCAAAAGCGATCGCAATCGAAATCTCGACGGCCAAGGGGCGCGACTAACGAGCTTTCCCAGGCGCCGAAAATGCGTGCGAATAATTAGCCCGGTCCTTGAGCGCGGCAAAATAATCAAGCGCGTATTTGCGATATGCTTGAATGATAACGAACAACGGGTGCCTGTGTATCCGGCGCGTCTCAGCCTTTATTTTTCCGCCGAAGGTGAAAGGTTTCTGCTAACAGATATCGTGAGAGAGAGACAGAGAACGCTCCAGCATTCGTCAGCTCGTTCGTCACGGGATTTATGCGTCGATGAAAGAGCTTTTACTCAACGTCAGCTTGACCTCGCACTTATCAGGCTAAAAATAAAATGTTCGATTTAAATTGATTCCAATCCAGCACAAACAACAACTGTTTTTTTTCTCCCCATTTCTAAACACATGATTGTAACTTGTTTCAATTTGACGAAACAATGTAAACGCGCGAACACTGAACTGATATACCCCTATTTACCTCTGTGTTGAACTTGAAAGTTTTTGGTCGAAAGTTTTTTGGAATCGAGGCGTCATTTCGTGCGCGCCAAGCAGCTGTCGGCAAAATTGGCATGGTGGTTTTGAGACTGCGGCTACTTGAGCGAGCAGTTTCGGTCGTTTATTATAGGTCTAATTAGTCACGGGTACTTATTAGATTTAGTCGGGCGTCGTTGCGGGATAAGGACAGTGCAGGACGCGCCTTGCAGGCTCGTTAATTGAATTCGGGCTCATTAAAAAGTCGTACTCACCAATCTTGTGGGCGTTGCTGCCGAAGGTATGGAGCTTCTTCCAGCCCTTCAAGCCCTTCTTCCAAATCATGGCGGCTTTCGTGGGTTTGCGCTGATGACGATTGTTCGCGTACTCGCCGCTTATATTTGCATCGCAACCTCGACGCAGTGAGCCCAAACCGGATCTATCAACATTTTACCATCATCAGTCGAATTGATAACAAAATATATACAATTGTTAATTGATAACAAAATTAAAAACCAAATGTACAGCTATTTACAAATCAAAATAATTGTTCTTTTTGTTATAATTTCGAATCTTTTGAAATATCATTTTGTTTTGAAAATGTGTACCTGTAACTAGCGCTAGAACTGCCGCTAAAACCACTGTCGAGATCGCAGGCCACCGGCGATAAAAGATCGTCGGTCGGACTGACAGATGAAAGCAATTCCTCCGTCGAAGCGCCCCGTCGCTCGTCAGATATTCCGTGATCATCCTCATTAGCCGGTGGCATTAACATGGCTTCCACGCTAAGATTCAGCTCCCCCAGAACCTTTCGATGTCGCGTTTGAACTCGACGGACTTCCTCCGCCACGAGAGACCGCCGCGACCCGTGCAGTGCTCGGCATTGTCTCCTGAAACAAACAATCAAATAAACTATAACAAAAATATCAACAATCACAAAATAAAATAAAAATTACAAAAATGGCTTTGTCCCTTTGTTTTCACTTTCAGAATGACAAGTTTCGTCCAGTCGTGCATGCTTGTCTAGAATTTATAATCGACCTTGAATTGGACAAGGATTCATGCGCTGATCTCTCGATATCGTCTCAGAATTCGCCCCGTCATGATTTAGCACGGGAATCTAACGTTCCGCTTACAAAGACAACCGTATAATTGCTTACAAATCTCAAGTCAAAGTGTGTTTAATTATGGTGTTTTTTTTCCAACTTTCACTTTTTTTCGTTTCAAATTTCCATGTGGAACTTTTTATGAAGAAAAAACAATTAGAACAATTTTATTTTTGAAAAAACTATTATTAATGTACAATTTTTATTTTAAAAGTGGTAGTTCTTGTTTTATATATATTTTTTCTTTCTAGTGTAGAATTGATTTAAAAGTGCAACAAAATTTAAATTAAACGTTTCGTTGTTGGAGATTGTAAGTATTTTGTTTGAAGTAAATTTTTTTTTTTTTCTGTAAAACTGACAGCCACGATAGTAAAAGTGATGGATTAAAACTGTTTAAAACTCGTGCCCAAGTTGGTTTTCGTTCATCTCACTTGGCAAATAATAAAAGGCACGAGAATATATAAATAAATCATAGATTACCAGTACCCGATCAATCATAACATTGACTCGCGTCAGCTAATTTTCAGGAATTCGATAGAACCGTTTTCTCCCCTTTTCCGTTGCATTCATTTTTCATTCAAGTTTTATATTCCCAGTCGTCATTAAAAACAAATTGAAATTTTCATTAAAACTTTATTACTACTTGCGCAAAATTTACTTATTTCAATTTTTTTTTCTTACTGAGTCAATAAACTTGAAAGATGGCTCAAAGCACGGTACGTTTATCTTTAATGTATTTAAAAAGTGGGACAGTTTAATTCGTCTGTAAGTCAAAGTATAATGTTCGTCATAAAACATTCACAATTATGTTTGAAAGTACAGAAAGAATAGTGCAAACTTCAAATTCATTTTTTAATATCACAAAGGTTTTTTTCAGCAAAAAACAGAAGGGGGAAAAAAAAGGAATGAAACATTTTTCAAACAATTAACCAACTTGGGACCATGAACTCAAAGGAAATTTGATGCTGGTTTAAATCTTTTGTTGAAATTTATTGCACAATTATAATACCGTCAAATAAAAGTTATTAATTGGAGAAAAACCGAATTTTAAATTTGCCTCCTTTAATCCCAGTTTAAAATTGCATTATAAAAATTAAATCAACTATGTTTTCTTATTTGTTTTAAATAAATCTTTCATTATATTTTAAATCCGGTACCAAAAATAATCAAGAGTGGAAAGATAACTTTGTGAATGAAGTTAAAAAATGAACACTGCTTCCTTCGGAAACAGTCTTTTCTTTTTTTTTTTTTTCTCGTCTCTTAGAGAATGACTGTGCACAAGATAAAATTAAAACATGTGGAAAACACCTGTCCTAAGAGCCAACTGAATTCAGACAGTTCAAATATTACTCCAAGCACAGACACTTTACTTATAAATAAATTACAACGTTTTCTAACAAACTGCACGTTTTTACCCAAACAACAAAAGATTTGTTTCTTTCTTATTCAAAACATTAAAATTTTCATTATTCAGAAATATCTTAGAAACCTATTTTTTTAGCATTTTATCAGCCTCGCGAAACGTTCCTCGTTAGTCGATGTGAAGTTGAAATTGTTTATATTCAATAAATCCAAGCTCCAATCGAATTTGCATTGAGCGATGATTATGGAATTCCAATCTCCTGTGTCAACATCTTTTAATCCCCTTCAATAAGTATTTAACGTTGACACACATTTACAAAATTCGATATAACGTATCTCAATTGATAAATACTGAGTGCATCGACAAACAAATTCAATATAAAATCATGACAATGATAAAATCAGCTTCTCATCAATCAGCAAGTCGTACTTTGTTTCAGCTTATTTTCTATACACAAAACAAAAGATCCCAATTATTTTGAACTTGATCTAGGAGACATTGAGTTGAACTTACAAGAGTTGATCACAAGAACAAAGTTCATTTCACAATTCTAAAAACCTCTGTGCTTGTCGTCTTATAGGTCAGATGTCAGTGTCGCAACAGCTAAGCCGGACTGCATCCCGGTGTGAACTTTTAAGTCATTACACAAACTCTAAAACCCTATCAATCCAGTTCATCTCTACCAAACAAAGAGCTCAATTTGAACAAAAAAAGACTTCGAGATGAACTTTGCACCTCTTCTTCCCCTTGAAAAGAAAAAAAGTAAAAAATGTATTTATCTTGAAAACGTTCGCCCAGACTTCCAAACTGATAATACCCAGGCAAAAAAGTAACATATGTACAAAAATGGACAACATATATCATTTTTGCGTAGGCCCTTAGATTTTGAAAAGTTGTTTCATGTATCCCTTACCCGATTTCCGCGATCTCCTCATAAATATTTTCCTCGGTGCCGTACCTCGTGACGTAAGTGTGTCTCTTGCGAGGGTCCTGGTTGAGCTGGTGTTGCTGCTGTTGCTGGAGCAGCAAGTACTGCTGCTGGGGCGTCTGTCTGCCATAATTGTACTCGATGACATAGGGCGAGTGGACCCTGCTGGGCGAAGCCTCATGGCAGTCGAACTCGTGGAACACGCAGGGCTCCAGACTGGGCCTGAAGAGGCCCCCTTGACGGTGCGCCAGCTTCTGGGGCGGCGGATACGGCGGTGGCGGGGGAAATTCGAGGTTCGCTCGGCGCGGAGAAGCACCGCTTTTGCCAGCACTATCAGCACCTGCCGTCAAACTCGGGCCCAGGCTAACACTCAGACTCGATCCACCTGGACCACCTGCGCAGCTCAACGACGAGGCCATGATTCATCCTTTGCCGCCACCCTGGACCTCGCACCGCGCCATCTTTTCCTTCTGGATAAACCTGCAATTTAAAAGATCCTTTTATCAGCCATTGTAACAAATATAAAAGCACACATTTTGGATGACAAGAGTTTCTTTTTTCATCCCAATTTCATCAAACGATGATTTATCTTTAGGAGAGATGAGAAATTCAGGTACATAGTACGTGGCGATTAACGTTGAAAAATGTAAAGGAAATTTTGGAGTGAAAATTCCTCAACCTTTGATAATTAAATTTTCCCCATTCATTATTTTTGTATGGAGGATGGGGGAAGCACTGAGACTTAATTTATTTATCGAATCAAGAGAAAAGCAATGTCGCAATATCAATTTCAGATGCACGGTAACGGTCGTCATTTGGGATTTAATTTAATTACAGTTTCATTTTAGTTGAAATTCAAATTTGCCTCCTCGTTTTCGAGGGAGTTCAATTTCGTTTCGCTCCTTCGGGTCGTGCGCGATAAATTCAAATCTCCTGGAATATGTATATTTTTTTGTTGTTGCTGGTCCTCCGTTTTTTTTTTTTTTTTTTTAACTCGCTATGAAATATATAAGCATAAAAAATGAATGAACCGAGAACTCTCTGAAAGGGATACGACAAAAAAGCGTTCATCCGAGTGATGAGATACGCGTGGATTAGACACTTTGAGCACGAAACCATTCACTGGATTTGTTTCTGGGAAGCCAGTGTCAATTTACAATTAGCCGGGGCCAGATGGCACAGTAGTTCAGTCACTTCAAAATAGTACAATTCGTCCAATTACGGTTGATGTTTGAAGAAGAAAAAAAAATTACAAAAAACAGCTGAAATTTGATCAATACACATTGTTTTTTTTTTTTTCTTTAATCTAATTTCGGTAAAAGTTGAACTGTTTTCCTAACCGTTGATCAAACAGTTAAATGTTTGGGTAAGGTGATTTTTTGTTTTGTCGTAAGAGTTTGATGATTATCTCATAAAAGGTGAATGAATTCGGACAGGCAACAATGGCTAGATGAAAATGTAATAAAATTGAATGCGGGGCGCTAAAACGATTAAGCCGTAAAGAGAACGACGAGAATATAAGAGCGGCGTGTGAGTTTCTGTATACTTTTGATTTCACGGCATTCCGGGGCTCTTTATCGGATTGAAACATTGAAAATCGAGGATCGATGACTAACGTTGGACACCCGTGAAGAAAATTCGAACAATGAGCATCCTCAATAATTTTGCCATCTATCTTGTGGCGCGCTAATGGACGACGGCTTCGCCATAACAGGTCTATAAAAATCGGCCTCGCTTTTCGACTGCGACACTTTTCTGAGAACGAGATATACGTTTCCAAAATTGAGTAACGGATTAACTTGCAGGTAGCCGTGAAAGGACACCCATGTTTTCATCCATCTTTGTGGGGCGTGATGATGAGCGTGGACCTGTAAATTAGATTTGGAAATTACAACCTCCGTCAAAGTAGAAAATTATTTCACATCCATTTTTGAATGTCCTCAGAGGGTATGTTTATCGAAACACCCACAACATTTTGTTCTTTATTTATCAAACACAATGATGATCAAATGAAATATTATTTTCAAGAAAGAGACAACAAGAGCCAGGGGACAAAAATAAAGAAACAGAACAAACAAAGATGTCAGGTGTCGTCTTAATTTCTTTTCTCTTCATCTACTCCATCTACTTTACTTTGATCATTTCTCTCATTGGGCATCTCAAAGAGATACAACCTGTGCACCGCCATCAACATCAAACAAAACTTGTTCATTATACAAATTCAAATATTTCTGACGCCGAGAGAGCTTTGTAAGAACATTTTAGAGAAAGAAACATTAACATTTTTTTTTTTTTAAACAAACAGTCAAATTGAAACCACACGTTATAACCAAAGAGCCACCATTTCTAATCTAACAAAACATTTGAAATAAAAACGTCTATATTAAAAATCGGCTCGCGTCAAAGGCGGTTGCAGGGGGCGCGTTTGAGTCTTTGTTTGTGAATTGTTAGAGTAACGATAAATGACACGCAGAGTTGGACATGGTTTGGCAAAGAAAAGGGCCGAAGAAAAAGGCTCTCTTTCTCTCGGAGTGTTTCTTTTTATTTTTTTTTTTTTTTTTTTTTTATTCACACAGGCTATAAATAAAACGGGCAAGATCGGTAGACCGCCCTCGTAGTAACGCACACGCCAGATCGCGAGGGATTCGTCGCAGCTGCATCAATTATCGTTTCGTTTAAGCGCCCGCCCGACCTTTCAGTGTATTGACTTTCTGCGTTCATTGTCGCGCCGACACTTTTACAGATTCGACCGCAAAAGAAGAGCGGCCCAAACGAGCGTGTTCAATCGTCAACGAGCCTTTTCCCGATCCGATCACAGAGCGACCCGCACGCTCAATTTATCGCCCTCCACCTCCTTTTTTTTTTTTTTTTCCCCTCTGCTCAGCGTCAAAATATTTGCGATGATTCATTCAACTATTTCGCCTTCTTTCGATTTAAATTTCGTCGAACAAATTCAATAACGATTTGCATATAATCAAATACGTGATATAAATTTAAGTCAAGTTGATACATTGTCAACAATTCAAGGTCACTTGAAAAACAAAATTGCTGGATTCAAATTGAAGGGGGAGGGGGGGGGGGAAATCGGCAAAAAAAAAATAATAATAATAAATCAAACAATTAAATCATCACAAACTGTTCAAACAATGTTATATTTATTTTGTCACGAAAATATCAAGTCAGGCGATTTTGATGTGTTTTTAAAAGCAATTCCTTCATTTTTCACACTCTGTCCACACAGACGGGTCTTCTATCATAGAACTCTCCATAAAGTAAACAACATTATACCCCCCCCCCCCTGACTTTGAGTCCCCTTTTGACAATTTTGTTGAGATTTTCGCAAGTCATAAATTGTTCTTTTGAAAGCCCTTTATAAATATTGAGTAAATCTTATATCGACTTGTCGACGCGTAAATAAACAAATACAATTGTTTATTGACCTGGAGATGATCCAGCTATAAATCATAAATTTATGAACTCCGCTCATTGTGGGACATTAAACGCGCTGCACGTGTCACTTTATGCTTGACGGATTTTTAGAAGGGTGCATATTAATAATTTTGAGCGACACGCCGCAAATGCACAGCCGAGTATTAATATAATCGTATATGTGGCCTGAGCAATAAACAGGCTCATTTATATAATCTACGTGTCTTTTTTGAAATAAAAGAAATTCATTATTGCAACCTCGCACTTGATCGAAAAAAAAGTGTTTTTTTTTTCTTTCTTTCTTTCTTTCTTTTCCATTGACTATGTAAATTATTTAAAGTCGAGTGAAATATTAATTGGCGTTGCGCAATTGTTGCATAATTGTAAATTTATCTAATCCGTTTGGCTCCCGGCTCTGAACTCTGATTTATTCAAACTAATAATTTATTATTTTTCAAAAATGAAATATCTATGTTTTTCTTTTCTTTTTTTTTTCTCTCTCTCTCTCTCTCTCTCTTTCTCTCTCTCTCTTTTTTAATGTATTATTGGATTTGAATTTGTGCACTTTTAAGAACTGAAATAAAAGTTTTGCCCCTTGGTGTTAGACGTACCATACTAACAACACAATTATAATCGTGAAAACAAAGGCGTACTTACAAATTGAAATCGGAGCCAATTTATTCAATAAAACTGGTCGCAATAAATTTAAGTTCGCAAGAGGGAAGAGAGGTACGCGAGAGAAGAGCGCGCAATGATGTATGCGTTTGTTAAAAATGAATCAAAACATTGTGCCTGCGAAGGGATATAAAAATGTTGATTCCGAAATTGGCCGAGTTGAAAAAGGAGCGACGAAATGGCCAGAGGACAGTTGGCGGGCTTCGGAGCGTGTATATACCAACAATGGATCAAAATTCTGCATCGACATACAGAGATTAACGCGGCTCCTCCTTGAATTTCACTTGATGTATAATGTTTCTTCTCTCATATATACCTGG
The DNA here is from genome assembly GCA_030523145.1 of Trissolcus brochymenae. Taxonomy (NCBI): domain Eukaryota; kingdom Metazoa; phylum Arthropoda; class Insecta; order Hymenoptera; family Scelionidae; genus Trissolcus; species Trissolcus brochymenae. The sequence continues at coordinate 8,610 of JAQQRF010000763.1, read as the reverse complement.
TGCATGCGGCTCGGTAAAAATAGCGAATCTGATCGATATTCCACGGCTCGGCTGTGTGAACGCGCGTGATAAATTATGCTTGTTTCATTTGTCACAACACTTATCACGAGTATTCGCGCAGATAAATGGATCGCCTTTCAAAGCTTCTGAGGAATATTATGAAACACAAAGCAACACACTTCCAAGGATGTCATTTGCTTCTGTGAGAACTCGGCATTGCCCACACCTCTTTTTCGTCTCCAACCTCTTTTCACCTTCGTCATCTATAATTTATACAATATAAAACAATTATGAACGCTGATATGAAAAGCCTTTCATTTCACCGTAAGAAACCATTTTAGTTTAGCTACCTTCAAAATTGAAACCATGTTAACTTTGAAGAAAGATGAAATAAAAAAGAAAAGAATAAAATAACTTTTAATTTAATTTTGGAAAACTTTCATTTTCATTAACACTTGTTTCCCAAAGATGTATGATTTATGTGACTTGAAAACGTTTTGGTTACATAAAAGAAAGAGATAATGTGAAAATCGTGTATTCACCATAAAAGTCCAGGAGGTTCTTCGATTTTATTTACCTCTTCGTCAAAATTGAATCCTAAAGCTTGAGAAAATGTGCCTCGCTTTGCAATCCAGGCCAATTCGTCTTAATTAATTATTTATTCATACTTCCGTCTTGGTTGCGAGGCAATCGTTCATTCTCGTCGACTCCGAAGTATGTTAGGAATGAATTCAGTCAGGTTTGATTGTGTCATGTGACCGCCGGACAGAAAGTTTCGGCACGCCGACTTGGTACTTATACGAACTTGTTCGCCGATGTGAATCCAATTTTCTTTTTTTGTCGCGTGATTTAAATTCACCTGCGGAATTACATGATTTTAATGAAAATGGACCTTCGACAAACGTGTCTCTGACAAATTCACTTAACAAAAAGGGCCAAACATACCAAGTAATCGACTCCTTTTTTTCCTCTCTCTCTCTCTCTCTTTCCTCTTATTCTCCTTTCGTCTTGACCGAAAAAATTTAGACAAATTATTTGTAAGCACGTTCGGACAAATCGAAGGTCATAAAGTCGTTTGTTTCAAATAAATTGAACAATGTATTCTCTGTTTATCTCCAATTTTTTCAAAGGCTTTTTTTTGTTCGGTAAATTTTACCTGATTGGGTAATATAAACATACACAATAGAAGGAAAGTAAATTTATGATCCTTTTGATGGGAAATCTTGAAAATCATGCGCGCCATCTAGGGAAACTTTTTTTCTGCCAAGTCATAAATGTTCGAATTTTACTTACGGTGCATTCATTTTTTTACTGGTCAGATGAAGGGGTCAACAATGAAAAATGAAAACAATAACAAATCGTGAAGAAACACGAAAAAAAAAAAAATAATAAATAAATAAATAAGGAAAAAGTTGTGTGGAAAGAAAATTGAAATGAAATGTTGTTGAAGATTTTGAACCTTTTAGCAACATTAAATTTTGTTAAAAAATTGATACATTAAAAAATCGATTGGAAACTAAACAATAGGACTGGCGTAGGAGGCGAGGGTTCGCGGAAACCATAATATTCATATAAAATACATGAGTCACGTGGTCGGCTAGAAATATCAAGAAATGAATTCTCGTGATGGTCGCCGGAAGAAGTACGAAAAGGAAAGAGCGAAAAAGCAAAAAAAAAAAAAAAGGTTGCGACTGAAATCTTGTTGGTTATGAGGAACAAATTGATATTATTTTCGGTTCGGTATTGAAAGGACGAGCATTTTGACACCGCCGAGTTGGACTATTGGCGCTATTAATTGGCGCGCAAACCTGTTTAAAGAAATGTTTCTTTCCGAATCGCATCGAATAAATTTGAAGCCAAACGAGCCGAAAAGTGTCGTATTTCAAGCGGAGCCGAACACTCCTCCGTTGATAAGAAATAAATAAACGAACCAGACGAAGTTTCTCTGGGGGTATAAATATCACGAAATTTGCTTCATTTCGTATAAATTAGCATTAATTCGCGGGCCTTCATTTTCGTTACACATTATATATCAGCATCGTCGAATGAATTATGGATCGTGATGAATTATAATTTGTAAACGTCGCTCGATTAATCCGTGATTGTCAAACGGACAAAAGTGTTAAAATACACAACAACACTCGGGAGGACACGAAAGAAAGAAAAAAACAAAATAATAAAACTCGGAATAAAAACAAATGTTTCCCCTCGGTTTGAACTTGAAAACACTTGAATTTTCAAGAAGCGCTCGAAACGAATTTCGTCTTCTTTCCCCCTGATGTGAATTTCGAGAGTTTCGGAAATATATATCCATGGGGTGAATTCAATGAGGGGGATGGAACAAAAAAAAAAGAAGGAAAAAGTTCAAAGAAATCTGATATCGTTAATTAAACAAACGTCGTAATAATGGTACGTCAAGATTGCTTTTTTAGATTCATTAGCGGGTCGATGATTTGTGCGTGGAGAACAAATGGAAACCCCCGAGATTGCGTGTAACCGCCGTAGAGGACGAAAGGAAAAAAAACACTCCAGGAGAAAGTACACAGCATGGCAGAAAAGTTGTGGTTTTTCTTCGCCGATCGAGGGAAAAGACAAGAATGATGGGGGGGAAAAAAAACGCACAGCTCGGCGATGGAGTAAAGAAGATGAAAAAAAAAAACCTAGGATCTTACCTGGGATCTGTGTTGGTAGTTGTTGAAAAAAAAAAAAAAAAAAAGAAAATTCCCCGTGGAATAATTCAAGTAGGGATATAATCCAAGAGCACTGGACACTGGCGATCGGTACCGAAAATGAGCACGAGATTGAGCCGAAGATGTTGAGAATCGACGGAACAAAACTTGTATACGAAACGAGGAGAGGAACACTTGCGCCCTCTACGCTCACCGGTCAACTGACCTCGCTAAGAGAGATCGGATCGGTTGGAGCGCGCGCGCGTGAGTGAGACCGAACGACGGAATGTCGCGGCGAACAAAGACGGACAGACGTCTTTTTTCCTATATCCTCGCGGCGACTTTTTGCTCTCTCACTTGTGGGAACTTGGCGGCTGCGGCTCACTGGCACAGCGTACGGGCCCGAACTGACGCGCACTCGCGCGCGTGCAAGACTAAGCACGGAGCGTCTGAGCGGGATCGTCGGGAATGCCAAGATCGGCCGACGACGACCGAGAGCCACGAACCCGAACGCGCGCTCCATCCAGTGAATGGCGACGCGATGGCCCTTTTTACGTCACGCAGCCCGGATATTCGAGACCGCGGCGCATTTTCGCCGTTCTTCGCGCGCGAATAAAGGGATGCTGCAGTTTCACCTTTTCTTTTTTTTTTTTTTTTTTTTTCTTTTTTTTTTTCTTTTCCAATACCAATATTTTAACAAAATGGCGCCCAAAATTGTCGAACTAAATTTGTACAATGATTTGGTACATTGTGATTTAGTCTCACGTGCGTTTTATTTTAAATTGAAAAATATCTTGATAACCACCGTTTATATAAATGATTTACATGAAATTTGAGTAAATGTAACTCCTCATTGTGCTGCATTATTTACATAAATCGTTTACATCCAAAAATTTTTTGTCGAAATTGATAAACGAACCGTTATATAATTAATTAATTAATTAATTAATTAATTAATTAATTAATTATATTAAGTAATTAATTATATTGATTAATTAATATAATTGATAAACACCGTTTATATAAGTGATTTACATGAAATTTGCGTAAATGTAACTCCTCATTGTGCTGCATTATTTACATAAATTGTTTATATAAAAAAAATTTTGTCAAAATTGATAAACGAATCAAAAAACAATTTTCGATTTTTCATAACTTAGAAAATTCAACAAATTTTGTTGCTTGTATAAAATTTATGTAAATAATGCAGTACAATGCGGAGTTAGATTTGCATCAATTTTTTGTATAGCAATTATGTAAAGTTTACAAGTTAGATAAATGAAAATTTGACTGAAAAGAGTGTTAATGTAGATTACAATTACAAGTTTATGTGAAAATGAATGATTGAAATTTGATTTCCCAATCTTTACTCTACATAAATTAAAGCACACGAAGTTCATATTTTAACAAACGTATTTCAACACATCCAAGGCATTTGTTGAGCAAACAAGTTAAACTGTTTGACTGAAATATGCAAATAATTCAAATGGCTAATGACACAATATTTACGGCTACGAATTTTTCATCAAGAATATCATTAACGCAATTAATTTAATTGCCCCATAAAAGCAGTTTTTGTGGTCCCCATTTTTTTATTATACCGTCAGGCTTGTTCTCTGAATAGACAGTTTTGAATAAATCTACTTTTGAAACATTTTTTAGGGTTCCTAGTCCGTTACTTGTAAATGTACGCACTTAAGCGACCCTGCTTCTCAAAAGCCACTCTTCTGGTACGTCGTTGAAGAAAAGTAAGCTTTTGTTTCAAAAAATTACAAGATTATATATCAGCATGGATCAAACAATGGCGTCTTCTACTTAAAAGGCATGCACAAATCTTGACAAAAGAATTTCCTCCTTATCTATAAAAAAAACTAGAGCAAAATGAAATTATACTGATTTCCATATTGCAACCAGTCATTTTGATGAAAAGTGTCATGCGCATTTGAAATATGCGCTTGTCAAAAGATTATGCACACGAAAATGAATTGCATCTGTTTAGATCTCATTCAAAACAATCATTAATAAAAAGTCGCTTGATCTAAATTACATTCGACGTTGCGCCAAACTCGTTAACGTGCCTGCGCTCACGACCCGACAATTTTTCTCACCGGTATATATGTAATATAAAATGATAAGTGTGCGCATTGAAGAAAGGCACGTAGAAAAACACACGTCAACACCGAAGGTGAAATCAAATTAACACGCGCTATTGTCCATTTTTTTGAGTATTTATCAATGCCTAGCCAAAGTACCAATCGTTCTTGTGCCCCGAGCATTATCGTCACTTTTATTTATTTCTATATATTTTAATTTTGTTTATTTATCATTATTTTTTGACTGTTCAATTTTTGTTTTAATCGAGCAGTTACTATTTTTAACAAAAACTTGTGACTCGAGAAATTTTAATTACGTATAAATCAATTCAAGCTGCCTGTGCAAGATTGAACCGATAAAAACGTGTACAAATATGGTACACTTCAAGTAGGCAAGGTAAATTAAACCAGAATTTGTATAATTACTTGATGTAAAAATAATATCTCAGCATGAGATTAAAAGATTTTTGTTTTGTCTCAAAATAGTTGGAAAATATGTACGTCTTATGCGAGCAGAATATGAAACAACCCGGTGAGATTGCTCCAAGACAATATTACAATATCCATCTGCCGAATGTGTGCCAGGTTTTAGAAACAATTGCAATCACGTTGTAGCTATAAGTTTCTGTGGTTTTGAACGAAAAAGATTATACGAATCCATTTTCACTTCGTACCGTTACACTCAGCGTTCCTGTAAAATGTACACAAATGTCTATAATCGTTTTTAACCTTCCACTCTTGTAAGTTATACATGAAAAAGAGAGCTATAAAAAAGAATGCTTTGGTTGTAATTTGTATAGTTGTTGGCAATTTGGGTTCATTAAATTAATTTGCATCCCTTTTAAAAAGTCGGATTCAAAAGTGAAAATAAAATTGCTGGCAAAATCTCGGACAAGGAACGTATAGCGTTCAGGAGAGAACTCCATATCTCACCTTATAGCAAGAGGTGGTAATTTGAGATGCATATCTGACACCGGAAATAGGAGGAACGAAAAAGTAACGTACGCGCGTATCGAGCCCACGTTAAACGTACTTGAAAACCAATTACTTAAAACTATCAATTACAATAAAAATTGTTGCTTCAAAAATGAATATAATCTCGCTCGCGTGAATCATCCGACGACGATGAGAGCGACGAATTGTAAGAGTCAACAATTTGACACGATTTAATTTGCATGCGAGAGCAACCCTAATGGTAGCAATAAAACTCGGAGTGCGACGTTTTAATGTAATTTAATGACAACAAAAATTTAAAAGTCTTTCAAATGATAAAGTTACGGTTGAAAAATTTCTTACGAGATAAGGGGGCACTAAGCTTGTGCTTCTTTTTTTTCTCCCCAACAAGAAGAAAAATCATAATCACGAGCTAGAGCGTTAATTGCAGGTGAGTGAATGAAATAAAAAAGAAGGAGAACCGATTGTGATTAATGTTGATGGCGCCAAGTTTTGGTCGTCAGTTGCGTCTGATGCGAATTTTCATCGCGGACAAGACGACTCGCAACGTCTCAGCTTCGCTGCTGACCGTTTGTGGCTTCGTTTGCTTCGACTTTACGAGTTTCGCTTCCGTGTAGCCGGGATAATGACGCGCTTCGATTATTTCTTGCGAATTTTTCCAACCAAACCACGCCGTCTTACTCCTCGTAATCATTGTCCACACCTTCTTAAACGAGCCTTGTTTTGACAACGTTGGCCTTGGGATCTGTTCGGTTGTTTGCAATCCTCTGTCATACGTTTGAATTCTCAAATCTAAAAGAAAAAACGAACATTTTAAAAAGAAGAAAACAAAACAAAAATGCGGATACTAGTTGACAACTTTGAATTTTGTCAAACAAAAATAAGTTTGACAAAGATGTAAACCTCACTTTTTCAATTGTAATTAAAAAACATGGTTCAAGAGAATTTTATGCAACGTGTTTACCAGGATCTGTAATGGCATCTGCCATCTTGAGCGATTTTTTGCAGGCCGCCGAATTTCGGAAGTATCCTGGTTGATTGACGTACTCTCTTATTTACTGTAACGCCGACAGTGAGGATCGTGTAGACTCCGCAACTTGCTGCTCGTTAAACGTTAAAGAGAATAGGCCACCATCATCGCCGTGTTCGATTTTGTAGCGACTTTTTTGCTACAGATTTTCAAATCAAAAGAACAACTTCCAATTCCAATGATTTGATTCCTTACTGTTTATATACTGGGACTTACACTCCTTTTCTCATTCCACCACAAAACAAAATCCTGAAAGACAAAAAAACAAAAACATTAACTTTCTTGAAAAAAATTTTTTGGTTACAAGAAAAACATTGGTTTGAATCGTAACGTTTAAATGCAAGATCTTGCATTTTGGTATACAAAATTAAAGGGCAAAAAAAAATTAGCCGGAAATGGGGAAAAGTATAGAAGAAAAGAATGAAAGAAGAGGCGCAGACTTTTAGAAGCTTATAGTATACAATTTCAGCATCTTTTCAACCTCTTCAACTTCCTTTCAAATTCTTTTCAAGCGCCTTTGAAAACTTTTTCCGTTTTCCGAAAATCTTTTCATCCCTCGGTGCAGTCTTTTGGACGTGTCTTGTGCTTTTTGGGCAATTTGATTCAAGTTAATGACAACTGCCCCAGGCTTTTTTTGCCTTCTCATTTTCACTAACCTTTTCATTTTGTGTTCCAAATAATAATAATAAAAAAAACAAACAAACCATTTGATACAAATATTTTTCACCAATTCAGAAGGTCAGTCACTGTGTGCATGTAATGTGATGAACAAGTTTGTTTACAAACAGATCAAAAAGTCGCGCCAAAAATGAAGTAACATTTGTGTTTCAAAATAAAACGATGTTGGCAAGCCTGCGATCGATCCACGTGTGTTGAACGGGAATAATTTCACGCCGCTTGGAAGACACCGCGAGTGCGCTCTTTTTGTGCAAGGAAGACACGTGAGAGTTTTTATTATCGTCGACGTAAATTAACAAGTGATTCGACAAACCATGGCGGTGCGCGTCGAGTATGAAAACAATTCCGAGATCGGTGTCTTCTCCAAGCTCACAAATTCTTACTGTCTTGTCGCGATCGGCGGCAGTGAAAACTTCTACAGGTGACAATTGTCATTACCCGTGGCGTCTCATGTTGGGCCCACTATTTGTAAACAATTTGTAAACAACCTCGATTGTTTTTGTTTACAGTGTCTTCGAATCTGAGCTGGCGGACGTGATTCCTGTGGTCCACGCTTCCATCGCTGGTTGCCGAATCATTGGAAGATTATGTGTCGGTGAGTTATCCTCATGTTTCTATTTTAAGGTTAGATTTCATTCAGTTGACTAACGTTGTGCAAAGTTATGGTCTGTGTTTGTTTACTAAACGAGTATATTCAATCTTTTTTTTTTTTTATTGTCAATTTTATTCAATGTTAATTTAACTATTTGTTTCAGGCAATAAAAATGGACTAATTGTACCGTACACAACAACCGATACAGAATTACAGCACATTAGAAATTCTCTGCCAGATTCTGTGAAGGTTCAAAGGGTTGAAGAGAAGCTTTCTGCACTGGGCAATGTCATTTCTTGCAACGATTATGTTGGACTCATACACCCGGATTTAGACAAAGTATTTTATCTCAACGTGTTAAAGTTAATTAACTTTTGAAATGATAAGTTTATATCAATCCTTGAATTTTGAATTTTAGGAAACAGAAGAAATCATTGAGGACACACTGAACATAGAAGTATTTCGACAAACAGTTGCCAGTAACGGTTTGGTTGGATCTTATTCCGTGTTAACAAACCGAGGCGGAATTGTCCATCCCAACACAAATATTAAAGATCTCGACGAGTTGTCGTCTTTGTTACAAGTCCCTCTTGT